>NNCF01128992.1:0-18536 GCA_002313205.1 Laupala kohalensis
TCTATTATAGTCACTTCGTATGACAAATGTATGAATATTTCTAATAATTACAAGTTGCTGATGTCGTGAATTAACGACCTGTCACATACACTCTATCGACTTCTTATTCAATCACTTAAGTGTCATGAAGACACACCTTACAGAAAACGTAAAACTATCTCTTTTATACTCTACAATATTTACCATATTGTTCGCTTACCATTTCTGTCATGAAGACAGAAAAATTAAAAACTATTAAAAGTAGAAAACTCTAATATCTACAATTTCCTAATATTAAAAACAAAAAATTAAACTAGAACGGGCACATAAATTGACAAATGAAAATTTAATACAAACACGTTAAAAATGATTCCGACACTTAAAAATAAATTTCCAAATTACTAATTTTCTTAACTTAGGATACTAATTCACTGCCTGAAAGACAGAGATGGAATCTAACAGTAATGCATATTAGATACGCCCCTACTTAAAAATTTATTTCTAAAACACTAGATTGTATAAACTAGGAAACTAATTAACTGTCTGAAAGACAGGGAAAAAATCCTAAAATATTTCTAACTTAAACTAATAATACGTTGCCTTAAAAAGACGACGTAACACATATAATTACACACGTACTCGTNCTCAATATATAAGTTACCCACAACTCAAAAGCACATAAATAAAACATATTGATCCGAAGTACAAAGCAATATATCCTTCTCCAAGGCGAATGTACTACGCTATACTAAAGAAAAGCAAATAATGTTTTTATAATTTTCACAACAAGCCTAAAATGAACAACTATTCTATTCGCAATCTTCTCCAAATCCCCAAATCCTGCGCCATGCCACGTTAAAAACAAATTGGTTAGCTGTGATAATTACCTGGAAGGATATAAGAAAATAAAGAAGAAGAAAAAGTGTAGTAAAATGACAGAAGTGAAAATTATTCATGTGTGAAATGTTACTTACATACCTATTATACATTATTCTATTATACACAATTTGTATGACAAATGTATGTATATTTCTAATATTTGCAAGTTGCTGATGTCGTGAAATAACGACCTGTCATATATACTCTATCGACTTCTTATTCTATCACGTAAGTGTCATGAAGACACACCTTACAGAAAGCGTAAAACTATCTCACTTATACTCTACAATATTTACCATATTGTTCGCTCACCATTTCTGTCATGAAGACAGGAAAATTAAAAACTATTAAAAGTAGAAAACTCTAATATCTACGATTTCCTAATATTNTAGAACGGGCACATATATTGAAAAATGAAAATTTAATAGAAACACGTTAAAAATGATTCCGACACTTTAAAAAAAATTTCCAAATTACTAATTTTTTTAACTTAGGAGATAAATTAACTGCCTGAAAGACAGGGATGGAATCTAACAGTAATGCATATTAGATACGCCCCTACTTAAAAATTTATTTCTAAAACACTAGATTGTATAAACTAGGAAACTAATTAACTGTCTGAAAGACAGGGAAAAAATCCTAAAATATTTCTAACTTAAACTAATAATACGTTGCCTTAAAAAGGCGACGTAATACATATAATTACACACGTACTCGTATATCTATAATTCTTATAGTCTACAAGTTAAATCCTCAATATATGAGTTACCCACAACGCGAAAGCACATAAATAGAACATATTGAGCCGAAGTACAAAGCAATATATTATCCTCCAAAATGAAAGTACTACGCTATACTAAGGAAAAGCATATAATGTTTTTATAATTCTCACAGCAATCCTTAAGTGAAACACTATTCTACTCGCAGCCTCCGTCAAATCCCCAAATGCTGCGCCATGTTTCGCCAAAAACTAATTGGTTTGCTGTGAAATTACTTCGAAGGATGTAATAAAATAAAGAAGAAGAAGAATATGTGTAGCAAAATTACAAAAGTGAAAAATATTCATGTGTGAAATGTTACTTACATACCTACTATACATTATTCTATTATAGTCACTTCGTATGACAAATGTATGAATATTTCTAATAATTACAAGTTGCTGATGTCGTGAATTAACGACCTGTCATATATACCCTATCGACTTCTTATTCTATCACGTAAGTGTCATAAAGACACACCTTACAGAAAACGTAAAACTATCTCACTTATACTCTACAATAATTACCAAATTGTTCGCTCACCATCTCTGTCATGAAGACAGGAAAATTAAAAACTATTAAAAGTAGAAAACTTTAAAATCTACGTTTTCCTAATATTAAAAACAAAAAATTAAACTAGAACGGGCACATATATTGAAAAATGAAAATTTAATACAAACACGTTAAAAATGATTCGGACACTTAAAAATAAATTTCCACATTTCTAATTTTCTTAACTTAAGAGACTAATTCACTGCCTGAAAGACAGAGATGGAATCTACTAGTAATGCATATTAGATACGCACCTACTTAAAAATTTATTTCTAAAACACTAGATTGTATTAACTAGGAAACTAAATAACTGTCTGAAAGACGGAAAAAAACCTAAAATATTTCTAACTTAAGATAATAATACGTTGTCTCTAAAAGACGACGTCATACATATAAAGCACACGCTTTCGTATATCTATAATTTTTATAGTCTTCAAATTAAATCCTCAATATATAGGTTACCTACAACTCAAGAGCACATAAATAAAACATATTGATCCGAAGTACAAAGCAATATATCATTCTCCAAGGCAAATGTACTACGCTATACTAAAGAAAAGCAAATAATGTTTTTATAATTTTCACAACAAGCCTAAAATGAACAACTATTCTATTCGCAATCTTCTCCAAATCCCCAAATCCTGCGCCATGCCTCGTTAAAAACAAATTGGTTAGCTGTGAAAATTACCTGGAAGGATATAAGAAAATAAAGAAGAAGAAAAAGTGTAGTAAAATGACAGAAGTAAAAAATATTTATGTGTGAAATGTTACTTACATACCTACTATACATTGTTCTATTATACACAATTTGTATGACAAATGTATGTATATTTCTAATATTTGCAAGTTGCTGATGTCGTGAAATAACGACCTGTCATATATACTCTATCGACTTCTTATTCTATCACGTAAGTGTCATGAAGACACACCTTACAGAAAGCGTAAAACTATCTCACTTATACTCTACAATATTTACCATATTGTTCGCTCACCATTTCTGTCATGAAGACAGGAAAATTAAAAACTATTAAAAGTAGAAAACTCTAATATCTACGATTTCCTAANTATTGTAAAATGAAAATTTAATACAAACACGTTAAAAGTGATTCCGACATTTAAAAATAAATTTCCAAATTACTAATTTTCTTTAACTTAGGATACTAATTCACTGCCTGAAAGACAGAAATGGAATCTAACAGTAATACATATTTGATACGCCACTACTTAAGAATTTATTTCTAAAACACTAGATTGTATAAACTAGGAAACTAATTAACTGTCTGAAAGACAGGGAAAAAATCCTAAAATATTTCTAACTTAAACTAATAATACGTTGCCTTAAAAAGACGACGTAACACATATAATTACACANTAAAAGCCGACGTAATACATATAATTACACACGTACTCCTATATCTATAATTCTTATAGTCTACATATTAAATCCTCAATATATGAGTTACCCACAACGCGAAAGCACATAAATAGAACATATTGAGCCGAAGTACAAAGCAATATATTATCCTCCAAAACGAAAGTACTACGCTATACTAAGGAAAAGCAAATAATGTTTTTATAATTCTCACAGCAATCCTAAAGTGAACAACTATTCTACTCGTAGCCTCCTCCAAATCCCCAAATGCTGCGCCATGCCTCACCAAAAACTAATTGGTTTGCTGAGAAAATTACTTGGAAGGATGTAAGAAAATAAAGAAGAAGAAGAAAAAGTGTAGTAATATGTCAAAAGTGAAAAATATTCATGTGTGAAATGTTACTTACATACCCACTATACATTATTCTATTATACTCAATTTGTATGACAAATGTATGAATATTTCTAATATTTACAAGTTGCTGATGTCGTGAATTAACGACCTGTCATATATACTCTATCGACTTCTTATTCTATCACGTAAGTGTCATGAAGACACACCTTACAGAAAGCGTAAAACTATCTCACTTATACTCTACAATATTTTCCATATTGTTTGCTCACCATTTCTGTCATGATGACAAGAAAATTAAAAACTATGTAAAGTATAAAACTCGAATATCAACGATTGCCTAATATTTAAAAAAATTAAAACTAGAACATGCACGTAAATAAACTATATATTTTGAGAATAAAATTTAATGCAAACACGTTTAAAAAAATGCCGCTAGTTAAAAATAAATTACTAAATTTCTTAACTTAAGGTACTAGTTCCCTGTCTGAAAGACAGTATTGGAATTAACAACAAAGTATGTGAAAAACGCTCGTACGTAGGAATTTATTTCATAAACCCATATTATTTATTCCTTTCGTCTACCTTTTGTACCGCAAATTATGTTTTCTTTACTGGAAAACAGGGGCATAGATCTTATTAGGCTAAAATACTAAATCAATCATTCTTCTTTAAATTGAGAACGCTATTCTCTACTGGGGTGTAATAAAAGACCTTTTTTAATTTTTACAGCAATCGTTATGTAATTTACTACTTTACTCGCGGCTTGTTCTGAATCCCTAAAAACTGCGCCATGCTCAAAAAAAATTATTTGTTTGGTGTGAATATTATATGAAATGGTGTAAGAAGGTAAAGAAGAATTGGAGTTGATGTGAATTGTGAGAATGTTGTAGATTTGTAAAACTTTATCTACATTTCTATAATAATATCATTTATTGATATATCTGGGAAATAATTAGGTCGATTCAGTTCCATGTAACGAACTGTGTCTAAAAGTTTTATGAATATTTCCCCGAAACTTCAAACGCCACTGTTACGATATACCAACTTTTTATATTTCCCATTCCGTCTTTCTTTTATATCACGTGATTTCCATGAAGACACTTTTTACAGGAAACTTTAACCTGTGTCACTTATACTCCACAATATATACTATAATGTTCGCTCTCTGATTACGTCATGGTGGAATAAAACCTAAAACATGTGTTAATATCATAGAGCATTGTATATAAGATTTCATACATTTCAAATAATTAGAACTAGAATATGCTCGTGAAATAGTGTTTTTTAATAGATGAAAATTTGTTATTTATATTTTACAAAATACGCCCCTACTTAACAATAATGTTTTTAATTTTTTTTTGTTAATTAGGATACTTTTTAACTGTTTGTAGGACAGAAATGGAATCTTAATATTTATTTTTTAAGCTTCTTATAAATTCCGTTATGAAGACATAATACTTAAGTTTTCTACACTTATACATAATTCTTGTTGTCTACAAGATAAATCCAAAATACGTGTTTCCCCTACAGCTACAGCAAATACATAGCTCATATTGACACAAATGACGAAAAAAATATGTCCTCCTCCGAAACGAGAGTACAGTGCGATACCTGGAAGAAAGAAAATAAATCTCTATAGTTTTCACACCAATCTTAAAGTTAACTACTATTTTACCTGCAAATTCTCCATATATTTACGTAATACCTCGCCGAAATGAATTGGTTGCTGTAATAAATATATAGAATGATGTGAGAAGGTAGAGAGTAATGCGAGTAGATAAAATGAGAAATGTGAAAATTAAATAGGTGTCTAAATTGCTACTTATGTATCTTATATTTATTGTTATCTTGTATGTATTATTGAGGGAAAATAGTTTTTCATTACAAGAAACTCGTAATTCGTGAGCAATATCAAGTAATTCTTTCGAGTTCCTTCATTTTTAATAAGTAACTCTATCCTAAAAATAGTAGTTTTCTTCTTATATTAATACATTTATAGTTAATTTACATATTTTACAAAATAGTGAAGTATATTTTCATTGATATGATATTGATTGGAAACAAAATCTTTGATTTTCATAAACGTTGCTTTTTTATTCTAACACGTGTGATTCAATAGTAACGTGTGTGACAAAATTAACTAAAACCTAATTTGTAGCCTGTTGTTTTAGGTATTACACTTTAATGAACTATTTGTATCATAATCCTTTTTTCCTCTGTTTTATCACCTGCCGACATGCTGACGTGGTTTGCGAAAAAATGTTATATCCTTTATGATATGCTTTACTCTAATCTCGAAGATAAAGTTTTTTATAAAATATATGAAATTACATTTCTATATTATTTTGTTTGTATATTTACGGTCATGCAACGGTTTTAATTTATGTCTTTCATATCTAAACTAGTTCTTTCGTCTTAAATGTTACTCGACTCTTTTTCTTTATTCTTTCTTTTAAGAATTACGTTCCTTTCAACAGTTAGTAACTTTAAGCACTAAGTTTGATTTTTTTCTCTTTTTTTGCATATCTATGTCTTTTAGATCAAGAAACATCATTATTAGTGCTACGTAACTATAATATTTAAAAAAGTTTATTTGATTAGATTTGTGACAGAAATGTTAAAGTGTTCCGTTCTAAGCTTTGAAAATAAGTTTCTGCTTTTTATACTTAATCGTCTTGGCCACTAAAATGACGATGTATATTTTTAAAAATATATAACAAAAAATTTAGAAGAAAAACATTAATTTGGGTAACATTTGCGATACATTTACTGACATCCTCAAATTTCTAAATTCATTAAACGGTTTAAAATTTAAAAAAATATTATTGCAATGCTTTTCCTGTTACTTCAGTAGTTCGGAGGTAGAAAAAATGAATCATTTAGAAACAACAATTTTCATGTTTAACTTGGGTTAACTCTGTTAACTGCCAAAACAGCCACTTTTTTGAAAATCACTTTCATAACATCCTTCATTATTACATATTGCACTACCATTTCTGTTAAAGATAGGGAAGGCAGGGTCAGTGTTACGTAATTATTGTCCTTGAGAACATGAGACAGAAGATACTGAGAGAAGTCGCGCTCTCGTTCACATATCAGCTTGGAGGGGGAGGGAGCAACTGGGCAACGACTTGTGAGCAGCAGTCAGTGAGGGGAATCGAGTTCCCCCACCTAAGGCGATGCGCGAGAGAGACACAGATCTCGCTCATCGTTTTCCCCTCCGGACAACGTAAGGCTGTTGGGTCCATGTATGTTCATGGTCGTATGCGACAGCGGCGGCGTTGTAGCTGTGCAATGGCTCTGCACAGTGCACACACCCTTCACGAACCGTACCTTGTGGCTTTGTCCACCTGTTAGCGAGGGAAGCGGGGGAAGCTAACTGAAAACGATCCTCCCAGAGTTACTCTTCAAGAGTAAAGAAAGGACACGCGAAAAATTGTAAAATATCCTGGCTGTTCGACTGGAAATAACAAAAAGAAATGAATTAAGGCCAGATGAAAATGATGATACCAGGGACCTCCAGTTTAGATCGCCAGGGTATTAAACACTTCCCTGCCCATTCAGGGGCGGATACAGACTAATATTTTTTCATAACAAAAGAACATAGTCCTGGGCTTAGGACGTTCCAAAAAACATCCCAACCTCAAAACAATATTTAAAGTTCTAAAGTAAAACTTAGTTCACCTCAGTTTTAATTAATATGCGGTTGGGAACAGAACCACCCTATTTTCGAGGTTTTTTAAAAGTTTTTGTGCGACAAGGGAAAGTGATAGATGCAAAACATCTATCTGATTAAAGATGCATAAACTCTATTTACATTTTTAAGGTACAACAACATTATATATTTTAAGGACAAGAACAAAATTACAGGTGAAAAATGGTGCTGAAGCTGCAGTTTTTGAAAAATTAACTGCAAGTGCTGTATACGACTGGAACTGTTCCTCTCTATTGAACCCAAAATTTGAATGCATTGTTAATTCCTGAGACATTGCCTTTGGTCGAGTGGGCAAACATTCATTTAAACAAAAAATGTACAAAATTGCCCTAAAATGAAAATGAAATTGAAAAATTTACATTTTTTGCAATTTTAATCGAAGCTTGCTATTTAAATTTTCTAGGCAAAATTATATGACTAAAAAACCCAATTTCTTGATAACAATATTCCAAAGCACAAACTCTAAGTGCCTGAAAATTGGTATATGATTATTGAAGTAAGGGTTTTTAATTTAAAATCACAATAAATAAGCTTCAATTTATTTTTGATTTGATGACATATCGGTCTCTGGACGAAACATGAAATTTGGAATGGCCCACAGATTGCATCTAATGATTCCGTTCAAACAGCAGTTAAATCGTGTTATTCTTAAATAGTAATAAATACGCTGAGACATTATTCAGGAAGAGAGCAGATTATGTACTCTTTAATTAAGTATCTTCATATTTTTATCATGAATTTGGATCAGATTTTTTGAGCGAGTACACTATCATTCATGCTAACGCTACAAGAACTACTAATAATTGAATTAAGTAGTGATTTTAACTTATATGATAAACCGTCTAGCAATAAAGCAGCATGGAAACATAAAAACTTTATGAAAAACCTCTTCTAATAGAAATCGACCCTATGAGATATACATGAGAAGCGATATGAGAGTCCTACTTGAGACGAACCCCACCCGTGGGTACTAAAAATGTTTTAATGTATTTGGATGAATGAGAAATATTCTTGATATCGCCGCAATGCGTAAGAGGTATGCAATCATGTCCGCGTGAACGAAATGTTGACCTCTGAGAGGAAGGTTGAGAAGACTGGATGATTGTAAGCTGATATTTCTATTTACGTTGCAAGATTTACAGAGACCCTGGTAGAGCGAAGAATTCGTAGCTGAAACCTGGTTTCGTCAAAAATTTCAGGGGACAATAGTTTACTCTAAGTTGGAGAATTTGCATAACCTTCATATGTCTATAAATCAATTTTGATCCTAAAATTATGCTCTATCTAGTTTCGATTTGGTACAGTTAATTATTTTTCGTTTAACAGGATTGAACTTGAGAAGGGTTTGGGGGCTCCAGCCCCCTAAGCCCTCCACCCTGTGGGTGCGCCCTCGCGCTAAAACACACCCGCCGTTCATAACTCGCAAACCTCCGAAGATGACTCTCTGTCATTCACATCAACATCCACTCTCACATCAATAATGGCACCACCATCGCCGCCACTACAACATTGTCAAACGGTATGACATGTTGTGCNTCTCACATCAATAATGGCACCACCATCGCCGCCACTACAACATTGTCAAACGGTATGACATGTTGTGCGTTGTTAAATCGTTTCTACAAATATACTGCAGTACGAATAACTGATTAATGATCGTTCAAATGCGTCAACCTTGAAAATCATAAACGTTTCGCGCGACTAGAAACTCATTCCCTATGGGTTTTAGGGGGCTCATGAGCCCCTTGACCCTCCTCTTGAATCCTCGCCTGCGCCCATTCTCCTTCCTCTACTGGAAACCATTTCCAAACAAACCTCATACCCCGGAAGAAGTGAGGCACATCCCCATATAAGAGGTAATAAACACAAGCGGCACATTTCTGTATGTGCTTTACGTATCTACGTGTTCAGGTTACTAAAAGCATACAAAATAAGTACTCTGACACATGGAACTATTCGCATGAAGAAAAGTCACGACATATCACGATGTATCGGCAAAAATTGGAATAATTCTAAAAAAATGTTTTAGAATTATTCTAATAATAGCATCATAATTCTGTGTCGCACCATAATTATAGTAAATGAATCGAATGGTCTTCAATTCATGAGTTATTCCAATCAAAGGTTATAAAAAATTATGCCAGTAAATAAGGTCAAATATCGAAAACCTTTTTGACTTTACTTTTGATGATACTTTTTAAGATATAGGTCTTGAAAAGTGTGACGACGTTGGGCCCTAATGAATAAACACTTGCAGAGATTTTTCTTTGTTATGAAAAATTAATCTGCCAGGTTACACTGACTTTTTCGCCGGGAACCGATTCACCTTCTACTCTCTCGCTCACCCAGAAGTACTCTTTGTCTTAAAGCATAATAAACAGTGAAACACTGTTTGGAGACCACCTAGAGCATGCTCGCTGTTGCACGTGGCTCAGGATAACTTATGAATCTCAGATGACCTTGAGGTTCTTTAAATGATTCGCGCAATGATACCCAGAAAGATTTTGTGATTGCTGTTTCAGTTTCTTACAAAGTACCAGACAAGAGGATTGAACATTAAAATATTGTTATAACATTGAAATTCAATAACAAGGTATCCACCTACAAATATAAATTGTTTACTACACACTAGAGGCAGGTTTAATTCTTATTTGATTAGGAAATATTAGTGTTCTAAATTTAAAAAATTACGTTCATGCCGAAGTACATCTTAAAGTCTTACGAGTGATGTGGTGACTGTTTTTTGAATGACCTGTTATGAACTGATTAAATAAAAGAATAAACTAATAGTTCTTAACTGGTCTAATAAAATTTGCATCTTGGGAGACAAATACTTGAATAAATCCATCTTGAATTATTTCGAGCTGTATGGATAAAGCCAATGAAGAAAATATTTTCAAAATATTCCCATATAATTTCTAATAGAATCGGTAAAAATCACATGAGTCACTAATTTTATATTGAAAAGTACAGTACGAAGTTTGCTGTACCTTTCCGGACCATTAAAAAAGTTGTTCAACCAAAACTGTCGCAACACTAGAGAACTCTAGATAAACTAGAGATATTTCTTCAAATACGTTGTTGCAATTTAAACGGTATAGTTAATTATTTGAAATTCGTAATACACAATCATTTGGAGTCAACGTAGCTCAGTGGGTAGAGCGCTTAGTTGCTGACTGGATGGCCGGGTGTGGATTTTTCATCAAATCTCAACATCCACACTGACTCCCAGATCTACTCAGCCTGCTGTAAAGTGAGTACCAGGGTTTATCGTGGAGAGATGCTGACCACATCTTCTTCTAGTGCCGAGATCAAGTAATTGCCGAGCTCTTACCCTCCGCGAACCCCTTGGGCACCTTCGGGCCCTGTTCAGGGATGGTTTGACAATACACAGTAATTTTCTATTGTATTGACTATTTTTATTGGTGCAGATTGGCAACATTACTGTTTCATAATGGCACCATTACAAGTTTCATAATGGCACGCTCGTATCACATAACGTCTCATTTACAGATTACATTAATTTAAGTACTTAAAAAAAACAAGAGCTAAAATATTTTTAATATGTTGTTTTATTATCTTTTCAACAACATAGCTTGAAAATTTGATAAATAGTTTCTTTACAACTTAAAGTAAAAAGAATCAATTAGCATAGCGACGGTGTAATATAATACTTTAGAAAACGCTCATTTTAACGCCAGTGAACATCACTTTAGTCATACAAACGAGAATGGACGATGAAATAGTGACAGATACTACCTGTAAAATAATACATACTAACAATAAGAACAGAAAGAAAAACAGACAAAAGATACTAGCAGAATAACAATAAGTCAGCAGAAAAAAATTAGTTGTGAACAAATTAGTTTATGGCGTATATTCAATTTCAAGTTCAATATAACATTTATTTAAAGTATAAATATTGTGGTAGTTGGAAAAATCTGACACAAATTTAAATTTTAAAATATTTCCTGAAAAATCAAAAAAAGAGAGAAAAGAGACGTAAAGAGAAAGAGAGAAGAAAAGAGAAAGAGGGAGAGAAGAAAATAAATAGTGAGAAGGTAAGAAAGAGTGAGAGGGAGAATAGGAAAGAAAGAGTGAGAGGGAGAATAGGAAAGAAAGAGAGAGAGGGAAAGTAGGAAACAAAGAGAGGGAGAGAAGGAATGAAAAAGTAAAGGAACGAAAGAGAGAAAGAAAAATGAAAGAAAGAGAGAGAAAGGAAGGGGGAAGAAAGGAGAGAGTGAAAAATAAACTGTGAAAGAAGAGAGTGTAAGAGTAAGATAAAGAAAGAGAGTAAACAAGAGAGAGAAAAAGCGAAAATAAGAAATAGACAAAAAGTATTCAAGGAAAGAAAGAAAGTAAGAAGGAAAGAAATGCAGAAAGACATTGATAAAGATGATATCTAGAGAATGAGGGAGAGAAAAGAAGATAAGAGAGTAAGGGACGATAAGAGAAAGACTAAGAGAAAAAGAAAGACACGGACAGTGAAAGAAAGGGTGAGAATAAAGAGAACTAAAGAGAAAGAGCAGGAAGAGAATGAAAGAGAACAATATGAGCGAAAGAAGGGGAGAGAGAAGAAGAAAAGAGAGGGAGAGAAAGAAGAGAATGAAAGAGAGGAAGAGAATCATAATGAAAAAAGAGTGAAATAGAGAAACAGAAAATGAAAGAGAAAATGTGAGAGAGAAGGAAAAAAAATTGTGCGGAAAAGAAGTAAAGACATTGAGTTGAAAACACATCTACAAAAGTATGTTGTATTTACCTTCGTTGAAAACGGATGAGACGAAAATGAATAAGATGACTGCTATCAACTGAAAAAATAGAATAATGGCCTCGGATTACTAAATGGCATCTAAAGATACACGTTACACAAATTTTTAAATTATGAAAACAATGGAGCACTAGAAAAAACGAATTAACGAAGAGACTTGTGATATTCTCCGTCCAAAACCAATTTCATAATCAATCAAAATATATGCTACAAGAAATATATCATGTCTATCTGCATTTCAACCGAAAATATCAAAAGTACTGTCAACGACCGTTTGATTTCTGGAATGGACTCTCAGTGATTAACTCAAAATACGGTATAAACTATTGACATGTTATCTCCTGTTTATCATGATTAAGAATAGAGAAACAAATAATTTTACGCTGTCTATAGAAATATAAAACAAGGTGCTCTGACGAAAAATGATGAGGTAATTTTTTATTGATGATATCTACGTACCACATCATCCAGGATCACTAAGCATCTCTATCCTTATTATCAATATCATACATCACTACCGAAAATTCAAATCCTAAATCAATATATTCATAAGAACTCTCCTTCAAAAATTAAAATTTGTTTAAAAATATTGAATGAGATATCAACATTAACATCGCCTTCATGTATCATGTCACGAAAAACATATACTCGTAAATTAAGTGGAAATGTGTCGAACTACAAATAAACGTACATACCGCATTATTCACAAAGTTACTATTAGATAAAACACAAATAAACTGGAAATAATTAAATACATCTCACCTGAAACATCTTCCGCACTAGTGGCACACGAAAGAACATTCCCCACTCAATATTTATAATTCCCGAATTTCCTCCTACCGTCAGAATACAGTTAAACTAACCACACGAGTATCACGGAGGAAATAACTTTTAGTATATCACGTAGAAAAAATATTTCTAGTGATAACGAACCCACTTCAGAAGTTTTGCAATCATCACATATATCGTTCAGACGAGCGGGAACCACCCTCCAAATTCCCGCGAAATCCCTACTCTCAACCAATCAGAGCGCAGTTTACGTGGGCTGTTCCATTAAGTTCAAGGGGTGGCGAGCTGGATAGAAATGGCGTCCAAAAATCAAAACTTTTAAATGCTAGTTTCCTTAATATTTTCTCAATTTACTATCAATTTAAAATTTGGAAAAAGAATTATATAATGCATGATCAATTTGAAAAAATTATGAGAAATAATAAGTACAAGAACATTCTTTCAAACATCGATTTTTTTACTCTTTCTTCCAAGTATTTCAATATAACAAGACATAAAACTTGGGCCGAATAACCAAGAAACATCCAAAATTAATGAGTAAGTCAAAATAAAAAGCAGAGCTGACAAGAGGATTAAAGAAGTTAAAAGCAAACAAGGAAATCCTTTTTACAACATCACGAATCTTCCACCAAGTTTTCATCCCAAGTATTTAAGAGTGAACGGAAATCGTATGCTACTCACATCGAACGTTGTGAACTATTACTAAGAACGAATCACACAATTCACAACAATTATTTACACAATTATGAGACAGAAGTCAGAAATTAGAAACGCTCACCTAAAATATTGCTCCAATTACATCTTCTGGCTCGTCTCCGCTAAAACAACCAAAGTAGGGAACCAGCCTCCAAGCTCTCGCGAAACCTACGAAACAACCAATCACAGCTTAGTTTAAGATAGTGGAAGAATGTTCTAGAAGTAATTTCAAACATGTCCTCCAACAAATAAAACAATAAAAGTATGAACTAAAATATCCTCTGGGGTTTGAAAAGGAGGATTGAAATGAGGGATGGGTGGACATATTTTACAGAACGTTAAAAACGCGAATTAATTGTAGAAGTAAACTTTTCGTGAGAACTTCTTGTTGTAGTTACTCACAAAAATCAATCAAAAAGTTTTCAAATTTTGGAAATACTCACAAAAAATAAAAGAATTGTACTTCCAATTCCTGCATCTGCGTTTTAGTACATTCTAATTTAAATTGAACAACTACCAAAAATAGTCCGTAACAGTTATTTTGGTTTAATTTTCACATGTTGTTTCCGAATACNGTAAAGATAACGATCCCACTTCAGAAGTTTTGCAATCATCACATATATCGTTCAGACGAGCGGGAACCACCCTCCAAATTCCCGCGAAATCCCTACTCTCAACCAATCAGAGCGCAGTATACGTGGGCGGTTCCATTAGGTTCAAGGGGTGGCGAGCTGGATAGAAATGGCGTCCAAAATATGAAACAAAACATAAAACTTTTAAATGCTAGTTCCCTTAATATTTTCTCAATTTACTGTCAATTTAAAATTTGGAAAAAGAATTATATAATACATGATCAAATTGAAAAAAATTATGAGTTATAATAAGTACAAACATCGATTTTTTTACTCTTCCTTCCAAATATTTCAATATAACAGAAGACATAAAACTTGGGTCGAATAACCAAGAATCATTCAAAATTAATGAGTAGGCCAAAATAAAAAGCAGAGCTCACAAGAGGATAAAAGAAGTTAAAAGCAAACAAGGAAAACTTTTTTACGAATCACGAATCTTCCACCAAGTTTCCATCCCAAGTATTTAAGAGCGAACGGAAATCGCATGCTTCTCGCATCGAACATTGTGAACTATTACTAAGTGCGAATCACACAATTCACAACAAGTATTTACACAATTATGAGACAGAAGTCAGAAATTAGAAACGCTCACCTAAAATATTGCTCGAATAAAATCTTCTGGCTCGTCTCCGCTATAACAACCGAGGTAGGGAACCAGCCTCCAAACTCTCGCGAAACCTACGAAACAACCAATCACAGCTTAGTTTAAGATAGTGGAAGAATGTTCTAGAAGTAATTTCAAACATGTCCTCCAACAAATAAAACAATAAAAGTATGAACTAAAATATCCTCTGGGGTTTGAAAAGGAGGATTGAAATGAGGGATGGGTGGACATATTTTACAGAACGTTAAAAACGCGAATTAATTGTAGAAGTAAACTTTTCGTGAGAACTTCTTGTTGTAGTTACTCACAAAAATCAATCAAAAAGTTTTCAAATTTTGGAAATACTCACAAAAAATAAAAGAATTGTACTTCCAATTCCTGCATCTGCGTTTTAGTACATTCTAATTTAAATTGAACAACTACCAAAAATAGTCCGTAACAGTTATTTTGGTTTAATTTTCACATGTTGTTTCCGAATACTTCATTGCAACTGAAATCTTAACGAGAAATCGAATGATCAGTGACAGTATGAAAAAGTTGAGTAAGCCGAATCAGAACAAATGATCACGATAGAAATAAGGTCAGTAAATTACAAATTGAAAAGAATGTTTTTTTACAAAAATCACGCAATGTCTACCAGCATATTTCAATAGCACACAATAGTAAACATAAGTGAATAATAATTAGGATATGTTCAAACCTAGAAGTACGTGAAAGTGAGACACAATTCGCAATATTTGTTAAAATACATTAGAAAAGACAGAAATTAGCTACGCTCACCTGCATTTCGGGAATTGTGTCACTGACCAACAGTCGTTCGAAACAATACTTGATAACAGGTAGCACAGCAGACGAAAGACGGGAAGGATGGATTTAAGGGGGTGGGAGAGTCGAGGGAGCGAGGGAGCGAGGGGTGGCGCAATGGTTGTGANGTCGAGGGAGCGGGGAGTGGCGCATTGGTTGAGAAATGACCCTCAAACAAAAATGAAATATTAATTCTGTGGGCTCTCTGGATACCTGCTAAGTAAAAAGTATGTGATGTCTTTCCCCTAATGAATTTTTGTAGGTAAAAACAATCCCAAAACTTATTTCGTGAATTTTCAAAATGTTTTCAAACAATAACATATCCTTAAACATTTCAAAATTGATTAAAAAAAAATTAATGTTTTCTATTGTACTGAAGAAATCAAATTTTTTGAAGTAATCTTGGATAGGACTAATTCAGATATGCGGAATTTCGGGCGATTACATCTGCAGCTAATAAATTGATAAAAAAGAAACAAGACAAAAAACCATTCCTTCTAAATTGATGGCATGAAATTTGGGCGTATTTTTATTCATACTGCCCAAAAATACAAATTGTGTTACTAAACATCAAACATCTTTCATCGTGTACGATGGTGTTTACCTGGATTCAGCTCTCCTGTTGATTTCCAAGAAAATGAACCAGCAAAACAAACAATACTGCTGCTCTAAGATTCCTTTTTAACTCCGTTTTACATGGACCTAACTCAATTAAACAACGTTAATACATTTATCCTGAAGATATTAAAATACTCCTGTAACTGTATTTAATCAATAAATTATTCTTTTATATATTTAGTAAGACATACATTAAATAGTGTAGTTTTTTTAAATGTCAGATTTCTTCGTTAATAATGGTTCTGGTACAAAAAAGATAAGGGTTCTGATTTCTGTTTCTGAGTATGCATTTATTTTCATGTTTGTTTTGAATGGTTTTGTTTTTCTTCTTTCTGTGGTAAAATAATACTTTTCTCAAGAGATCACTCATTACTATTATATGTTTCGGAGTCCGTGTAGGAAACGTTACAATTGGGGGCTCTGTTGTAAGGGCAACTGCACCCAATAACCTTTCTGTCTCAACGGCCATTAGTAGCAATGGGACCTCACACACTTCTATGAAGAGACGAAAATAACGAAAGTGTCAGGTCTGTCGTCGTCCCAAGCCGACAAATTGTTGTGCGACAGTCGTACCGGGTGTTGAGTTCATTGACACTACGCATATCGACGATTAACTTGCATATGACTTCATTTCATTTTACAGTCTATTTAAAGGCTTTAAAACGTAGGAATTGTTTTATGTTAGGACTCCTTTCCTTAAAAATTTCCTGTAAATTTCAAATTTTCTGGGCTCGAATAGATTGAATGCAAAAGTTAAAAGTTTGTTTCAAGCAACTTTGAGTGCAGTAGGTGACTCATGAACGGACGACGGCGGCCAAGCAGCCGGTTGGGTCGATGTGCAAGGGGAGAGGTAAGACCAAAGGAGAGAATTGACAAGTGCTAACCCTAACGGACACGATTTCCGATTTCCAACAAGTGCTCGGAAGTAAAGGGCACGTCTCGAATAACACGAGCACCTCGTAGTTCGTGTGCCATGTATGTTGGACGAAAAAACTAGTTTTGACAAAATGTTGAACGAAAATAATGATATCCACATTTAAAAGAGACTGTGGGTGGAGATTTTTCTTGAAGATTACGGATGTTGGCCACCGCAAAAAGCCAAGTTGTTAGATTCCACGTCTTTGTTGATTTCTAGGCAATAATGAAAATTACAGTACTATTTCCGGACATTATTTATTCCGAACTTCTTTCTATCGGCATCACTTTTATTACCGAATTATTCCTTTTTACAAGCATTTATTTAAATTGATCTGTTCGTTAGCATGTTTGGACCAAATCTTGCAACAGAATTTTAAACCAATACCCCCAACCGACTGAGCTGAAATTTGGCACGAATATATATAAACTCGATGATTATGCAATATTATGCTATCTAACTCAAATCAAAACATTTTTCATTACAATTTTATTCCGAGATTTTATCTCCCAGAGGATTATTTCCGGGAAGCGTCCCCTGCAAGATAATTCGTCTCTTCATACAAATAAGTATAACGAACTGCATAACCAACGTCTTTTCATTAAAACTTCTTATCTTATCATTACGAACAGAGGAGGAACTTCGTATCTTATTATTATAAACGCATCTCAAAAGTATGTCTATGTTATCGGAAGGTGTGTAACACGGACAATTTTATGTTATTTATTTATATTTTAAAAAAGTTTGTTCAAAAAGTTTTTTCAGAATTTTGAACATATGTACAACCAAAACTAATTAATATGACAAATAAATAAACGAATTCTAATACTACAAAGTATAAAATGATAAATAATAAGATATTATTTACGCCATGTACTAAAACGAATAAAGTAGGTTTAGGTTTTATTAAGGTAATGCAATGCCAAATACTATTTCCTCCATATATATTTCAAGTTAGTAAACCCTAATAAAAATAAACATACTTTCTATCTTTATCGCTGAAAATTATTTAGTATTTTATGTTGAGTTATTTGTTTTAAAAAAGCATGTCACGCGAACTGTAAAGAAAATACGTACTTCGGCAAGTACTGAAATAGCA
>NNCF01128995.1:4947-17914 GCA_002313205.1 Laupala kohalensis
TGAAAGGGGTAGCCGCTAAGAAAACTTAGATATCATTGAACATCGATTTGTCGTCGAACTTTTTTTATCAATTATGAAAGTTCTTCTTTTATCTTCATGATTAGGGTGTTTTCTCATGAATTGCAGTTTTCATTGTTGAATTTCTGTAGTTAGTAAGGTATGGACGGGTGTTGACTACAAAAGCGCAATGCTCTATCCACATGTTTTCTGATGTCGGCACACATAAAATTAAGGAATATAAGAACAAAAGATATTGCATAAAAAGTTTCTAAGTCACTGATGTTTGGAAGCTTTGAATTTCAGAATTATTCAGCAAAACTCTGAATACTAGATTTAGGTTTCCAAATCCAGTCACTGTAAGCTTTTAAAAGAGAAAACATCCCAGTATGGTTCATATTTAATTTTGCCAACTATTTAGTATAAAATATGTAAGATGTTTGTCTAATATTATAAACAATTCATTCATATTGAAATAAACAACTGTTACCCTTAAATAACATTGTCATCCTTTTGAGGTCCAAACATCATGATACCGGCTCATTGGTTTTCGATACTGTCGACTACTGATGCAACTATTTAATCGTTACAAAATTTAATCTTTAGCAGCAGCTTGATACTTTTTAATTTAGGAAATTAACAGTGAAACAAGAAGTGAGAGGAAAAACGAAACTGTTGACTCAGATTTCAACAATTACATAAATAATGCATAGTTTCAGAAATAATACAATTTTAAAAAATAACGTAGCTTATTACATAAAAACCCATCGCTTCAAGGTACAAATCTGAAAATTGAAAAATTTACTGATTTTTTTGGTCTATTTCAGGTACTTTTGGAAGATGGTCTAGGTCAAGAAATTGGGTTCATCATCTGGACTCGATCATATATGTACAACATATCAAAAAATCAGAACTACCCTCGCATAGACGCAAGGAAAAATGTACATATTGTCTATTACATATACATACTCTAAACTTCCACTCGCAGGAGAGAATAAACAGATTGTCTCCCAAAAAATATCCCGGAAAAAACATTTTGTAGGACGTTTAATGTATTTAATTTTCGTATCAGGACATTTTCTCTAGAAGTTTATAATTCTCATGTTATAAGCAAAAATCGGGAGAAATAATTTTTTTGTAGAATTTTTACCTATTTCATCGCGTTCTTGAGTCCTTTTCGTTCGTCTGGATACAAAACGATACAGAACATAATTTGTTGGAAATATAATGTACATTATTTCGATACAGAAATGTTTTGTCCTAAAAATGCGTTTTCATGGTATAGGCGAAAAACTAAAAAAATATTGATAGAGAAATATTTTTTCCTTGATTTGCTTCTGTCACCTTCATTTTAGATAGAAGCAGACAATGGACACAGATTTAGTCTGTAACAATGGTGATCAAATTATCTATTACTAGGAACTTGTAAGGTACGAATTTTCAAATGTTATAAAAAAATACGTCAGATCGCTTTTCCGTCGAAAGAAAAAATACATTTCTTATGTTCAAACAAACCGTTACAGTCTTGTGCCCAGTCATTATCTTGAAAAAGAAAAGAAAACCGAACATTATCAGGGCTTGATAAGAGCGCAGCCCTAAAAGGGGTCTGGCGGGCTGCAGCTCTCCTATCAAGCGCGAAGTCATAAGCATGTTAATATCTCTCGATGGTACGGCTATATATCTCGATGGTACATTTCGTATAACAGTTTGTGATTTCACAAAAACGTTTTATTATATGTGCGAAAAGAAGGTTTTAGGGACATTAACGACTATTACACACCAGTTAAACCTAACTGAATAATTATGAAAAACTTGTTCATTGGATATCAATGGCGATTCGAGAAAGGCTACCAGCCCAAGTATCACAAAGTTCACGTTAGCAAAAATGCGAGTATTCAGTTAGTTTATAATAAGATAATACTCTTCATAATCAACATTTTTTGGCACAACACTTAAAAATTTTACAAACACTTTATCGTAAAGAGTATTTATGACTGTATGACGAATAAAACAATGGCACAATTCATGGCAGCCTATTCTCTATGTCGTATATATTTTCAACATCATAAAATTGGAATGGATTAATTAGTGTCCAAGTGGATTAGATTAGATTAGATCAGATCAGATCAGATAATGGTCTAATTCCTTACAAAAAATATATCGAAATCACATAATACACTCCATATTGTTCTCTATATCGTAAATAGCACACAACAAAACTCTATTCTCGTATCATCAGAAATCATATCAACTAATCAATCGACACAACTCTACATTTCTTTGAAGCAATCCTCCACTCCCCCACTCCAGTTATACGCTCACTCGGTTTGGAGAGGAGCTGCCAACTCAGATTCTATATTTTCGAAATAAGATTTACGAACAGCTAACGATGAATCCTTTCTCTGTCTAATGCACAACACAGAGAACTTATCGGAGCCAATAACAAACATACCAAAACCCTTCCCAATAAATTTTCCACCTACTCCCACTCAGTATTCGCCGTTCATTCTACTTTTGGGAAAACTATAGATCTCTTTCACTGTACAATACAATTCATACTTTAGAAAGAGCTTTTGTTCCCCCCTCAACAGTGAACAAGAAATAAATAACAAGATAAAAAATTGAAAGGATGAAAATAAGGAAAGAGACTTAATGATAAACAGTCTCTACTCAAGCTGATACTTGAGGTAATACGCAGGAAACACACAAGAAATTTCATCCTATTCTAAATTACCTTTTTCTGATTGTATTATGAAAGCAGTCGTGACTTCTCAAAAACACTACACGAGAGCGTTTAGTACTGTGATGGAGACTGTACACTTACCTGAGAAAAAAGCTCGAACATCCATGGTGTGGAGGCGTTCGACACTCACTCCCGCTTCACGAGCCAATGTGTCTCGCTATCGTAACATTTATCTCAGATAGCGTTTATCTGTCTTTCTATCGTCGCTTCGCGTATTTGGTGCAACTGTGCTCCACCGCAGTATACATGGGTCGACTCCAATAGGAAATTCCTCCATAGAATATGCTACATATTTGACCATTTTGTATTTCTAGATGGTGATTAAGGGAAATAGCGTATGGAAGATAAGTTTCCGAACGTCTTCGCTGAAATGGACCTGACCAATGGCGTATGTGGAGTGGGACCAGCTCGGCATATGTTCGCCAATTTATCATTAACAATAATGATTTTGAACTACATTATTTTTCTCCGAAACCATCACGCTATACCAGATAAGTAGAATCGTAGCTAAAATTTTTACTTTTAATCCAGAAATTTTGTTTACACCTATTTAGTTTCATCAGTAAAAGGTAGTACTAGCAAGCTTACGCAGAGTTGTAAGACTCTACTTACGTAAGCCACAACGTGAGTAGATGTCGTAAGTTGTGAAATGAGTCGAAGTACAGTAAATTCCCGACTATCCGCGGAATTGGGCGACGAGATCCCAACAGAACCTGATTCCGCGTGTACAGACATTTTATGTGATATCACCCTATCTTGCCAAGTGAGTCATCTATGAAACACACACTCTTTGAACAAGTTGAGTGACTCATCTTAATTGTTGGCTATCCCAGGAAAATTTCCTCTGAAGCCATAACCTTATTCAAATGTCTTGCCACGGACTTTTTAAAAAAAGTGGAAATCATTGGATATGTTATAATCTAACCCATTAATTACAAGTTCCTTTGCTGACTATATATTCAAATCAACAATCCTGTATACTCAAGTATACGGAGACAAATTGGTCTGGCTGCAGATTTACCAACAATTCTCGGAAATGAAACGGTTAATGTTAATAAACTATTGAATTTTATGAGTAGATCGGGGCTCCTCCCACAAGTTATTGGGAGGGTTTAAAATTTGCATTCCCTTTTCATCTTTCCTGTCTTCTTTCCTTTCATCCTTTGTTTCTGTAATTAGAAAATACAATATTTAGAAATTGTTTTCCTTTTTTTGTGATATAATGTATTGGACAACTGTTTTCTTTTATTTTCTTTCATCTTTGTATTTAGATATTTGTTGATTTCAGCAGGGTTTTTTTAGTGGGTATGGTCAAGATATTCGGCGAGTCCCACACACGGGGAAGAGTCACTACGGTTCTTCTCTATGGTGCGAAACTGCATTTTTCCCTACTTGCATGGGCTCTAATGACCTCGATGTTGACGAGCCCTAAAGCCCCACAAAAAGAAACAAACAAACAAAAAATCCTGCATCACTCAATTCGGACGAGTCCAGAAATTTCATCCTCGCGACATAACATGAACAGTCGATACCTGGTCGAGTTATGACGTCATACCATCGATTGAGCTAATCGAAGACGCAGCCGCTAAAAGACGAAAGATTTTAGAATGCATGGGCCTATTCATTCGAACTCTTCACATCTCTTCTATGCACTGCTCATCGTGGGCCGACATTTTTCGCCAGATCAATCACCTACTACTGCACTTCAGAAGCCGCTGTCGACCACGAGATCACCGCTCGTCAATCGTTGCATCATGGTAACAAGACACCGATTCAACTCTACTCAATCTTCAATTTCAACCAGCTGACTTCCAGGAACATCTCATCAGCACGCTCTCTTGGCAAACCAGTATTTTATCATTATTAACATTATTTTCATGGCATGTCATTAAACCATTTGTTCTTGTTAGTAATCAACATTCATTTTGATCCTATCCTATTTCATACTTTATTTTTTCACTACTAACATTTCTTGTGTAGGTAAAATCAAAATTATCTGCACATCGCGGATGAGTTGTAAAATTACCAAAAAAGGCATATATGCAACGAACAGGTTTTATTACTTTTTATTCACTGTTGTACGAACATATGTACACGGATTATGAAAACACTAACTTAAATAACAAATTTCAGTATTTCGTTTTTAATTTCTTTTTCATCGGACATTTGGTTTCATCTTTAGAGTCAATAGTTTCTGTTTTGTTTTGTGACTGAAGTTACATCAACGTGCGTTTATCGATATACGTTACTATTGACTTCATTTCTCAAAATCTGATAACATTGAAGAAAAAAGTTTCACGCTACAGTGGCTAATCAATTCCGTTGCATGTCTGAGTTTTGTGTCATCTGTATTTTAAAATTGATTCTTGCCCCGTGGACAATTCGCAAAGAGGATAATTCACCAGTGGATATATCTTGAACTGAATATTTGAAAACATAGCTCGTGTCTAAGAGTCATTCCGCTGTCTCACAGAAATGAAGCAGAAATATAATAGCATAACACAAGCAGTTTAGAAACGTGACTGATGAATCAGATATTAATGAATGCCGATATCAATGCTGTGTTTATGATTCATTAATGGATAGTCATGAAAATGCTCTTCATAGAAATTTCAACGAATAATACAATTTTTGAACCGCCGTGAGTTGTAATTTTTTTGTGATTATAATAATGTGAACCCTCTGCGGTTCACAATCCAACCCCCATATGAATCACGGCTTGTGTATGGTCTAGATCAGAACAATCCCACATTTAAAAGATCAGTATCTAGACTTTACAAATTCTCTTTTAAACTTGCAAAATTAACATATTATGTAACCTAGGATCCGAGAAGTTAAAAATACAAATGATTACAATGAATGAATGTCATGAATGAATCATTACAATAAATGAATAAATGTTTCGAAAGATCTAAAGACTTCCTGGCGTAACTAAATAATACGCATTAGATCGTTCCTTGGAAGAAAACAATAAGGAAGTATGCAAAACCAAATTTGTGGACAAATCATGTTCGTTTACATCCACATCAGTATGTACTTTGGTTGAAAAACTTTGCCTCATTGTTAGTACGAAATGAAGGTGGGCGGGTATCCCGAACATATTTCGCCTATTATTTCCTCCGCGTATAGTGTGACGTATGTGTTTGGAAGTTTACGTACTTGTTGTCGTGTCGTGGTGCATCAAAAGTGTATTTGTTTTAGTTTCTTTTTTTTCGAATGTGTTTTAGAATTTAATTTTTCTTCTTATAAAATAATTCTATTGATTGACTATATATTTCCTATCGGTTATGTATCTATATCCTTGTTTGTAAGCTTTGTAGTTTGTAAGCTATTCCAAAGTTTGTAAGCTTTGTAGTTTCTGAGATTTCATGATTAGTCTGTCAGTCAGTTAATGTCAGTCAGCATATGATTGATATTTCGTTTTTAAATATATACATAGGATGCTTCAAAATTCCTATTACACAGTTATAGGTGTTGTAGAGGGGACTCAGAACAGCAATATTTGGTAATAAACCCATGTCCGGAAATGCGCTGTTTGTAAGATAAACGACTTCGAACGATGGAAGGCAATACACATTGACAGTGTGCCTCGTGTCACGTGACCAAACACCTCAAAATCTCGTATTTCCCTTCTTTTATTTCCTTGAAAGCTATTAGAATAATCAAGGAAATTAACTAATTTGAAAATATCCCGGATAATACAATCGCTGATGAACAAATACATTTTTTCTAGGCATGTTAAGTCATGATAATCATGTTAAGTCATGATTATTTGCAGGCACATCACATGTAGTATTTATTAGATACGTTGTTGTAATAACCACGTACATGCCACTGGCGATTAGGAAATACCTGGTTTTGTATGGAAACTTAAAGTAGACAAGGTAATTTTTCGACTTTAACAGTTATAAAAAGAGAAGAAAAAAACTATAATTAAAATGACAGAATCATATAAATAAACCAATAATCTATGCAATTCACAAGTTACAATAACAGAGAAGTATCCAAATGTTTACTTATTTGTTTAAAGAAATATTCAGAGTTTAAAACGATTTAAAACACCTCAAGCATAAAAATATTAAAAGGTTTCATTGACTTCACGAACAATAATATAAATACATTTTTGTAATGTTTTATTAATTGTTCGTCGTATAGTAGTGAAGAGTATTATGATTCTACTTTCAGTAAACAACTCCACAAATTGGCCGCGATCGCAGAAGATCTGAAAAAAATCCCACTTCAGATATTATTACCTTGTATGGTATCTGTGAACTCTCAGTTTTTTCTCAACGATTGTAGTTCTTGTTCTCCGCTAAGAGAGCTCACTGCATGTAGCACCTGCACTACGTAGTTGCTTCCGTCGCGTATAGATGACAGTCGTGTCTTCCCTCACACAGTGCGTCTAGACTCACTCTGCCTCTATAATAAGCAAACGTTTACACCAGGGTGGATGGTGCGAACTTTGGTTTTCTGTCGTATAATAGGTAAAAGGCTCATCCCATTACCCTCGTACCAGGATGTTAACATTCTTTTTTCTTTTCTGAACTAAAAGAATCAGTTTGGAGTTTGGTAGCGTTGTCTTCGAAGAAGTCAATTGTGAATAAATTTTTAAAACAAACACATAAAATATCGTAATTAAATATCCATTTCTAAAAGTGTTTTCTTAAGGTTTTTAATGGGATTTTTTATGAAGTAAGTATTTGTTCTTCGCATTTGTAATTGATCGTAATTTCGGGTCTCCAAGGACCTTCGTTACTCCTACCAGGATTTTGCTGAAGGAGATTCTGACAGGTGAATGAAGTTAACTCTTACGAAAGCTTATATTCGATATTTATTCTGTATTTACCTTTATTTTATCACAGTATTTTGTCATGTTATCTGGGGACGCCCCCACACTGAAAAAAATACCTGAGTAGGGGTAGTTCATGTACTGGCGGCCAGCCGGACAGACAATACATGAGCACGCACAGCTAACATCCGTTTGTTATGACGTGAATTTTCGACCTTCTGTATCACAGCGTACAGCTTTAGCTCTCACAGCTTAAGTAGCTAATCTATAAGATAAGAGAAGGTAACCTATAGTAAATGATGTTGCCAACCAGTAAGCATATAATTTTGATTCGACGTGAGTCGATGTCGACTATCTGCATGATTCCTCTCGACATTTTTCTCGAGTTTCTTGACGATATTAATTTTTATTACAACTCCATGGTCTTACCTTGTTTCATCACAGGCGTACAACAAACGTTCTTTTCTTTTTTTTTCGACGTCTTTCTTCAGATATCCGACAGCGCCAGTATTCGACACAGGGTCCTTTCCCTCTGAAGACGCGAACGCTACCATTGAGATACCGCAATGTGATGTTTTATTATCTTGTGTTACGTTGTCTAAGAGTTGAAACCATAGTATTCATACCATGAATATACGTAAAATAGTGATCATCTCTAATATCTTGAAAAATATCTTTATAGACCAAGAAAATAGTTCTTATGTATCCAAACTTTCTTTATTTTGAATATACTTGAAATTTACTCTTATTAGATTAATACATTTAAAAATATCATTATTTAAAATAATAATTAGGTATTCGTCAACTAACCTTCAGAAATTCAAAATATCATCAGTGTACGGCTTCTCGACGTCAATAAAACTCTGTAAATATTCGTCGTCTAGACTTCAAATTACGGACTACGCAACGTCGGGATGGAGTCGTTTAGTCGTTGTAATGAATAATTTTGTTCAAGTAAACAACTATTCGTACTTGCGAAAGCCATGGTCGATTTGATTCCGTAAAACAATCGCTGAGGCTGCACCGCCTCAGTCAAGAATCAACGAACCGAATGCATAGAATGCAGCGCAGCTGAATGTCATTTAGCTGCAACTACGAACGAGATCAGCGGCGAGGAACAAGCAAGAGTTCTTGTAGCTAAGATTTTTGAACGGGACTGAGCAGTTGCGCGCGAAACAAATAACCTATAGCTGTTGATGAAACTTTCTTCCTCCCAGACAAAACAGCGTTAGCTTCTTCAATGGTAAAAGATTGGTCTCTTTCAGACGAAACATATACAACATAAGCTATGGCAGCTAATGGTATCACAGTTAACTTTAGGCTACACTATCTAACTTATTTTCTTCCGTGCATACAATATCTTGTTTGGTCCATAAATGATTATGTTAATTCACAAATAAAACATGAACTCGGCGCTATTTCAGTAACTGAAAGAATGACGACCGCAGAATGAAAGGGATGAGGGAAATTTTCAAGTTATAGCTGTACGTAATGGGAATGAATTTCCATTCATCACTATAATTAACAAGTAATTAATAAACTTACAGGTTTGAATATATATTCATTTTCATATATTTGTGAATAATACATTATGAAATATAAATATTTAAATGATTTTAAAAGTAAGCACCTCATGTACCTTTCTGAGATAATCTTATTTCATTTTCGGGCATGTTTATGAGACACCCTGAACCGAAAACTAATTGGGAGAGTTCGGGTTAGTTGGTATAGTTTTTAATTTTTTATATTTCTATTTTGAATTTGATGTACACTGCGATAGATAAACTCCTTTGCTAAGAAATCATACTGGGACCATTACTTTAAAAATAAGGTTATGTTCTAATAAAAATAGTAGTTTTCGAAAGTGTTCAACTACACTAATAATGTGGGGTGGGTAATCTAATTCAAAAAGCATTGAACACATCAAAAACAACCTTCACTGTATTTCCTTATCGTTTCCAACTTAGATAAAATTTTCGTTATACTCTACATCAGTTTGGAGGTAAGATTAAAATTCCAAAAAACAGTTACTGCACAGAAAAAATATCTAAGCTGGGGTAGCTATATATTGGCTGCCAGTTTCTTTTATTTCATGTTCTTTGGTGAGGTTTACGCCATGTGGTTTTTAACCTATTTATTATTGTGGTGGGGAATTATTGTGAAGGGGAGATGTTGGCTTGTTGAGGAGATAGATGTTTTTATCTCTAAATCGTTTGACAAAATTAAAATTCCGGATGATAATGTGTTAGTACAATAGAATTTAGGTTTTTTAGCTTTGTAGTGCGAGCGGTACTATTATATTTTCCTTTGCTAAACTATACAGTTATGGTTAATATTGTTTTTGTATGTGTGTATTAATTGTTTCTGCTTCCTTTTTATTCTCAATTGCTGAACCAATAAACGCACCTAACCCTACCAAAGAGAAACGGTAAAGACTTTACTCCATCAACCCTAAGAATGAAACAAATTTAATTGTATCTCGTGGTTATAAGTAAAGCTTGAACTGATGCAAATCAGAATAAGAGGCGATATATTAGGGTAAAAGTGTTATACCTACTCTGCCTGTTATACGTTAGGTATTTTTAACAATGCTGGTAATATAAATTATTTCCTACCTTGCCTCATGGTTTCAGATATTGTTTGCATTACCGGGTCACTGTTTACAATTAGTGATTTCTTAATTTGCCGGTATAAAATATGTTCANGGCATTACCGGGTCACTGTTTACAATGAGTGATTTCCTATTTTGCCGGTATAAAATATGTTCATTTGTCTCTCTTCTGATTTCGATTCCGATAGTTATAACTCAGTGCGTTTCATAAAATTCTCCCCCGCGTAGCCAAAACAAAACCCCGATTCCGTGACAATATTCTGCATAAAACATGCACACGCGTCTTGTTTCGGTAAAATGAGTAAAACATTTTATATATTACATATTTGTAAAAATAAAAACCTTTTACACAAAATGAAGTTTTAACTTATTTTTTCTTTGCCACTACCACGCCGTATTGGTTATAATGTGAAAAATATTCTAGTTTGAAATATAATTAAATTTTACTGTATTGTACAATGGAGGCTTCACCGAAAATGATTTACGGATCAAGAGAGCTCCGGGCAAATTAATTGTGAACTGTTGATGAAAATTAGCATGCTACGAAATATTCCTCGTGTTAATAATAAGTTACTGCGAATACTCATGAGCGGAGTTGGTCTGACTGAGTGCCTGACTGGCTGACCGACTGACTCACACATTCAACAGGGGGAAAAGCAATAGGAAATAACAATTTCAAATTTTGATGATGAGGCCCACTTAGAAAAAATTCATCGAAAATCGATTTTAAAAGGAGTGAATTATGGTGAAATATGATTTGACCAATTTTTACTTTTGTCACTAAATGTCACGAACTAATTCTTTGTTCTTGTTACTTTAAATACCTAAGACTGTTTTTTATTTTGATGAAAAGTTTTAGAGTTCCCGATGTTTCATTTTTAATGTTTTCAAAGGAGTAGAAGCGTTTTCATATTTTTTGTCGTTCACTTCATGGTTTATTATTGTGGAACAAATTGAGGTATATCAGTTTGTGTATGATAATTATATCAAATATATAAAGCCCAAGTTTTGAAAATTTTCAATACTTCACCTTGACAGAGGTAAAGTAGGGTGAAAATCTGTATTCCTAACTGACTCATTCATCAAAGCAGAGACAAAACTATTGAAGATAAGAACTTGTAATTTTGAGGCGATGTTACGTTTGTTTATAGATATTCACTAAAAAGATTTCTTGGAAATAACGAATTTTCGCTGTTTTTGCTATATTTTACGAAGTAATTTTCCTAAATAGTTTAGAAATCATCAAGTTTTTAATGTAAATATTAATACAAATCTTTAAAAATGAGTAATTCGATAGGGGGAGGGGAGAAGAGTAAATATGAAATTGGTGCAGATTTATCTTTCTCAATAAAACACCGATTCAACTAGAATTTTGCAATCACCCTATTTTTGAGTACTTTTAAATAACTTATTCTGTTCCTTAATTCATTATTAGATATATTGTACAACTTCTAAAACTTATCTCCAAAATACAGTGCACAACAAAGATGTATATGTTAATGATAGTATGTGCTGCTTTTGTACGTTGACCTCTTTTTTTAACTTAGAGAAATGCTTAAAATTCCATAATTAGTGATTGCTGTTGTTTTCATATTTTTCTAGCAATGATTTTTTTAAAGGTTTGGTTAACTTCTTTATTGTTACAGCTATCGTGAAAATGTCTTAATAAAACTCAGGATAACCAAAGCCTACGTTTAGATTGTTTTTCTTCTACTCCACTTTTCTTGCATCAGTGTTTGATGAGAGGACTAAGACAAATGGAATAAAGGATGACTATTTTCTCATTCTTCGGTTTATGAAGGGTGAAACAATCGTGAAAAAGGGCAGGTGAGGTTTGGGATAAACACTGCTTAAAAAGAGGTGCAGAATTCTGAGAAGGTTAGTATGGAAAGGGATTTCTATCCATTTGAAGTATGGATTTTTGGGAAGGGAGTTCAACACCGTTGTTAGGTTTATTGCAGCCGTTGACAGCGAGAAGCGAGTAGCCAAATGCGCCAATGGCAATGGTGGAAGCTAGGGGAGGAAGAGTGAATTATTTGTTCCGACCCCCAAATGCCTCACCACATGCTGGTTCTGTGATGGGCAATCGATCCAACGCTGAGCTCACCTCGCTACGTCCGTCGCCTCCATGGCGTCCGTGGAAACACATTCTTCCNGGTCCGTGGAAAACATTCTTCCACTAAGCCTTCCTACGGTTAAATCTTCTCTTCTCTCACAGCGTGATGTAACATGCCACATTCAAGAAGAACAAACTGTTAGATGAGTGTGTCATCTTAAACGTTGTGATACGCTATTTCGACTCGGCACTTGTGAGACATACGTACTAATAAAAGTAAATTTTTTGGAATGTCTATAGCATGGAAATCAGATAAAGTAGCCGATGAAATTGTTTATTATTTCAAAGGTCTCTTTTCTAGGATCATTGCTAGTGAAGTGCAAAGTATGATGGATATTAATGAAGTATAAGGGAAACAATCAAAATTGGTTGTTAATCAGTGGAAGTGGAACTACACTCGTATGACCGGTGACTATCAAGCTTACTAATGAGTCCTCTGAGCTCAGTTGGCGGAAAATCCATGGCACGTGTAATCTAAGAGACCGAATCGTAGAAACAAAATTAAATCAAGGTTATGTAGAACCAAGATGCATAGAATGGTTCGGTAGTTTCGCTTTCGTGGCTGCTTGAAGTTGATGACGTCAAGGCAGTCACTCCACCAGGACTGTAGTATAGGAAAACGGATATATTCAACTGGGATACCGTACAACACGGTACACATCTGAAGGATTTAATTGTTCTTCTTGTATACATCCTTTGTATGAGAAAAAA
>NNCF01128996.1:0-18240 GCA_002313205.1 Laupala kohalensis
CAATCCCCTTGCATCGATTAAGTGCAGCATGGAGTTCGCACTTCACATGGAACTCGCCAAGCAAACTACAATCAAGTAGTTTCGACGCATGCTTGCTTGTTTTTGTCTCAAGCAGCTTCGTTCCGCTTCTTAATCTTTTAATTCTTTTTAAAATACCAGCGAGACCTTTACGCTTTTAAATATATAAAAAGGTGATATCTTTTCGATGGTTCCGTTGATTCGCGTCATAATTAGAAAAACATTTTCATAAGGAATGCTCTTTAACTTTTCCTTAGTGATATCTGAAGTGGGAGGGCTGTGAGCCCTCGGCCGCTTCGAAGATCCTGAGGCGTAATACTTACCCTGCGGCTTGCCACTCCGCAAGGCAGGGAAAAACAGGAATCATTCATTTTGCCCCCCAAGTTCGGCGAAATAAATGTCTGGTGACGTGGAGCCCCCGCATCACGCCACTATGCCTTGTTGAACTGAGGTGCGGCAGTTGCTCCAGAGGTTGTCCGCTATAGAGTGTTTTTCCTCAACACCCATTTACCTCATCGGCGCATAACGCACCTTGAGGTTGAGGGTTTTTTATTCCTTCCTCGCAACCCGGCCAATAAAGGCAAGATCTCCGTTCTTTAAAGCACGCAATTTTCCACCATCGCGCCAAAGGTGGTCGCTGAAGCATGCCCAAAGCTTACGGTGTGCGACGACTGGTGGCGCAGTACCAGTCCCCAGCTCGTGGCTGTGAGTTCTCCAAGCCCATACTCAGTCGAAACTGAGTCCCCTGCTGGGAAAAGGAGGAGAAGAAAGAGAAGAAAAAGAAGAGGAAAATGAATATCCTAATTCTAATAGGGTCGGGATCGAAGAGAACAAGATGTGACCAAGGGAGGTAAGGAAAGAGAAAGGAAGGAGCCTCGCACAAGTGGAAGTAATGCCAGACTCAGCTCGGGGTCCCGTGTTCGCCAAACACGTACTTACTAGATGTAAGCCCCCTGGAGGTTTAACGATAACAGCCCTCTCTTTCCATATTTTCACTGGGATGTGCACGTGTCTGGGTGGAAATACTCTTCTTTATTTCTGGAATCTTCGCTGCGGTGCAATAACTCGTAGATAATACAAGATGTTGGTCCTTGTATTCATTCCGTGCTTCACCGTACAGGAACCTTTCAGTGGTCTTATTTCTTGCACTCTTTTTACCTGTGCACTTCACAGACCCCGAGCATGAACCGCCTGGTTTGTGTGCCGCCTTCTTGCAGGTAACACGGTCCTTACACAGTGTTGTCGTGTCCATACCTCTGGCACTTAAAACACAGCAGAAGATACGGTATCAAGTGTTGCATAGGCAGGTTTGGCCACCTAGCTTTTAGATCTTTCGGTAGTTGAGGACATTCCAATGTCACGATGAAGGAACTGGTTTTCTGCAGAACACTATTACCCTTTCTCACGATTTGTCTGACCGCATCCATGTGGTAGCCTCCCATTCTGCAACAAGTTCTGCAGTTGACATACTCAGTGTGTCCCTTCAAGTTTCTTCTCCCTTGCTGCGATTAACGCAACATGGAGATCGCACTTCACAGGGAACTCTCCCCGCAGTTTACAATATTTTGTGGGGCTTTACTGCTCGTCGACATCGAGAGCATTAGGGCCCAAAAAACTTGTACAAATAGGGAAAATGAAGTTACGCACTAAGGGGAGCCAAACATGACTCTCCCTGCGCGTGGGACTCGCCAAATGATTTAAAAATACCCACTAAAACCCTCCTGAATTACAACTCAAACATCAACATATCTCAAAACATTACGTATATCAAAAAAAGCAGAGGAAGAAGAAAAAGGAAAAATACCCTAGCTTCGGGATCAAAAAGAACAAGAGGTCAGGAAAGAGGAAGGATGGAGCTTAACACAAGACTCAGCCCTGGACGCCCTGTTTGCCAAACACGTACTTACTAGATGTAAGTCCCCTGGGGGGAGTTTACAATAAAGAAGGAACAATGCTTGTTTGCTGGACTTTGTTTCCATCAACAGCGAACCGTTACGCAATCTTTTGATGTATTTTAATGTACGACAAATTCCTTCTAACGCTTTGTGTATAAGAAAAGATGAAATTTTCTCCAAGGATCCTTCCACTCTGTTCATTACAATAAAAACATTATACGTTGAATGTTCTGTTTTTTTCTGAAGTGGGAGGGCTGTGAACCCTCTGCTGCTTCGCAGACGTTTGTGTGAGTAACACGCCTTGCGGTCCACCTTGTCCGCAAACTGAGACAACCAAAACTTCAGATATCTTGTCCCATGAGTTCGGAGGAACGTGTCCAGCGACGTTGATCACACGCATCATGTCATTAAGCCTTATACAACTGCAGTGTGGCTGTTACTCCAGAGGTTGTCAACTAGCAAGTGTTAATCCTCAACAATCACTCAATTCATCGGCACCTGACTTCTTAATTTTTTGTGGGGCTTTACGGCTCTTATACATCGAGATCATTAGACTCCTAAAATTATGTACAGGTACGGAAAATGCAGTTACGCACTAAGGAGAGCCACCATGATTCTCAACATATGAGCGTGTAGGACTCGTCAAGTAACATAACCATATCCACCAAAAACCCTTTTGAATTATAGCATATCAAAACATACATCATTATATCAAAACATTACAACGAGGAAAATGAAAGACACCCTAGCCCTCGCAACCTACTAGCGTCGGGATCGAAAATAACAAGAGATTACCAAGGAAGGTCAGGAAAGAGAAAGGAAGAATCCTTGCACTAATAAGTTAAAGTAATGTCAGACTCAGCTCGGGACCCCGTGTTGAGTACTTACTACTAGATGTAAGTCCTCTGGGGGGTGTAACATCTCGAAGCTGATGTTTTGCTATAGAATCCTTCCTCGCGACCCAGCCGATGAAGGCAAGATCACAGCTCTTCTCAACAAAACTTTCCACCATCGCTGAAAATTCCAATGGCGGGCGCTGAAATGTGCCCAAAGAATGGGTGGCGCAGTACCAGCCCACAGCTCGGGGCCGTGAGTTCGCCAAGCCCATACTCAGCCGAATCTGAGCGCCCTGCGGGGTCAGAGCTTATTCCCTTCAACAGTCATCAAGTCATTGTTTCACTCTCAGTATCCTTGTCTTGAAGGAATTTACAAAGTCCTCTTTTGGAATAGTGGAGAAATGCACGCTGTTCTTGTAGCATTCTGCCATCGCAGAAACGTTTGCTTCATTTCCGTTGATTCCTTCGTGATCGGGAACCCAGGAAAACATTATTCTTTTCCTATCACTGTAGAGAATATGGAATATCCTGGATGTTCTGGATCAGCTTATCAGCTGGGTACATAATTTGGATTACTTAAAGGGCTCTCAGACATCAAGAAATATGATCCGCTTGAGTACTTTTTAGATTGCAGTTCTTGCTATATGGCGTAGCACTGAACAGCGTAAATGTTGCCCAAGTCTACATGGTGGTAGCTACGGACGAACACCACGGAGCAGCCGTGACACCATCGGCCTGCTTAGACCCGTCAATAAAGTCAGGATTTTTGCCGAGAATTGCGTGAATAAATACACTCAACATTGCAGCTCGAGTTTTCTACTTGTCATATTGCAGAAGTTCGAAATTAGTCTTCGACTTATACAAAGCCTAAGGACGAGTCTTCCTTAAATTTTGAACTAAGGTATTTTGTGCGGTAATACTTAAGGTTTGCAGAATTTCTTTGGAGCGGTATCCAAACGGTTTGCTTGCTCTCTGTCTGATAAAAACGGATGGAAGACTTCGCTGAAGGATGAAATAACAGAAGGAAGGCGTTGTGTACCAGATTGTAAGGTAAAGTACGCACATGGTTAAAGTGTAACATGGTTAGTTACATCCGGAGGGAAAGGGATGGTTCGCCATACCCTACCCAGTATGTGGTTTACGAAGATAGGGTCTTTATATATACACAATTGTGGCAGTACACACGAGATTGGCCTTCCAAATTTTTTTGTGATCGTTTGTTTTTTCGAAATTCGCTTCCTTCGACTCACTGAGAGTCGTCTAGAATGAAGTGAATGGCAGTAAAATTAGCCGTTTAAGACAGTTCTGGTAAACATATGGGTGTATTGTGACGTAAACTTTCACATCGATACATATCCAAACATAAAATTATCGTACCAGAAAGTAATTGCCCCTGTATTTTCGCTTCACAGACCTTTATATGGCTTGCAACTATATGTAATAATTAAAGCTTTTGAAAGGATCGTTTAGAATATGAAAACTTATTATACAGATGGAATGAAATAGTATCTTCAAATAATATCAGTACCCATAAAATAACAATTAGGTACTTTCATTTTCCTTGGCAAAAATAGATAAATTAATTCGAAGTACGAACGTGAATGAATAACTTACGCTAATTAAACATTGGAGTTTATCTACGTCGTTCAAGAGACGGAGTTACGTTAATCCCAGATACAACTAAGATACTCCATGTGTACATGGGACGAGTTCAATGAAGAAACCCTGACTAGGTTCGATTATGCGCATGCGCGAACAGCGATCTCTACCTTACAACCGTCACAGTTCGTACATAATTAGCGTGGAGAGCGGTAAGGGATTGCCCCCCTCCTCCTCGGCCAACAATCTGCGCGAAAAATTTCATTACTGAACTCGTATCATTTAACTGAGTTAATCTACATAAGTTGTACTGTATTATAGTGTTTATAAAAAACTGAAATATACTCATGGTAATGCTAAACAAAAAGAGCACATGAATGATTAATCATGAGATATTGTGACAACAAACAAATGCATCATTTTCCATTGGTTATATTTTTGGAATTATCAAATTTTGCGACCCTGGACGGATATTATCATAATAACAAACGTTAACCTCACAGTTACATTTTTGGCTTCAAAATTGAGAGCATACTCTATGTGGAAATCTATGTATATTTGAACCTTTCACAGACGTCAATGCTCCACGTGACTGTCATTGAAGCTTTCGATAGAAAAAAACAGTTTGAAATATAATCTATGATAGAGACATGTTTAACTTTAAGTACTCAGGAGATTCTTCTTCTGATGCAAAAGAAGCAGGAGAATACTTTCTTACAGTGGAGAATATAGTTCTCCGTATCTTCAAACTACATGATAAGGATACAGTGAATGAACTTATTCCAAAATTAGGAGGCAGGATGAAGTTTCTGCAGACTTTGAAAATGAAAAAAATAATTTGAAACGTGAGATATAATTACGTATAATGCGATCTTCAAAATTGTATCCTTTTGTGGTCAGAAGGAGGAATAAGTTATTAATATGTTTATGGTAATAATGTGAATATAATGTGAGTGTTTTTCATAAATAACATGTATATAAATTGTTATCATTTTCTATAAGAACTGAAAATAAAACATGTATATATTAATTTCGTTAATTTTAAATCAAAAGTAGTACGTTAGAAACTCGAGAAACATTTCAAAAATAGACCGTTGAAGGAGGCGGTGTGGGTAAGGTGACACAACAGCTCGCGCGACGCGCCGACAGAGGAGCGGTTGCCGGCGTTGAAAATGTGAAAGGCGACCATTTTTAAGAAGGCTGGGATGATCATAATAGAAATTTATTTCAAGGGAGATGGTCACGTGCGGTAGACTAAAATAATAACAATAACCGCAATGACTAAAATAATTGGGAATGTGGTTAAAGTTAACCAGAGGCCGCTTTGTAAACATTTAACAAAGGCGTGGGAGTCGAAGCGGCAAAATTCGATAGAGACGGTTACACGCAGTAGACCGCACAGAGAGAAAACAGACGTGACACATACAAAAGAAAATTAACCATGGGTCTCTTTTGTAAGGTTTGAACAGAAGGCATGTGTGAAGAAACATGAGGTTCAAGGGAGTGGTTTCTGGGACATCTCGAGATGGGACCCAGAACCAAAAAAAACAAGATCGTAAAAATTTGGGAGTTGAAAAGAGGAAGAACAAAATTGATCAAAGCAAGAAGACACGACATACAAACAGATGGACGACGCAGTACGTCTAACAAAGAGGGGTACGCTTCGAGGCACGAGAGCCCCAGGGACATGTCGCTAGTTCAGACTCGTAGAACTAAGGGTTCTTTTGGCGGTAGCCCAACTGTCACTAGACAATAGAAGATGCAGCATGAGAACCACTCAGTTTGGCAAGAGGTAGCCACGTGATCTCGGCGTGTCGTCGAGAGAAAGCAACAAACGTTGCTGTTAAACAGAACGGCGTGATTTATCGAGAATACAACATAAGTCACGAACTTCAGTCTATCGAGGGGGTTCCACGTGGAGTACGCCAAACAAAATTATTGGTTCCAGAAATCACGTGGCATGAAGGGCGTAAACTTTCTTCAAAATTCTGAGAAGGGATGTTTATTATAAAATGAGGTGTGCAGAGACGTAGATATTGCTTATTCTCTGATTCATTCGGATCGATTCAGAGTATTTTCTCACATTTGAAGATTTTTCATTTCAGAGTAGATTCTGAGATTTTTCATTCGACCTCGAGTATTTTCGGAGATCATTGTCACCTCGATTTATTGTGAGATGTATTTACTTAGAGTGCTCAGTCGTTCGGCATGTGAGATAGCACTCCGTGATCATTTGCGAGTGCGGTCTTCTATTAATAAGATGTTAATGATTGAAATTTATTAATGAAATCCATAAACTTTCGATTTTGTTATTTCTGACTTTGGATAACGAATATCGTAGAATCGTGTCAGATGGCTAGGTAGTTCGGATATTGAACAAGAAATCCTATCTTGGAAAAAAAAATTCGAAATGAGTTCCGGTCGAGGTTAGGAAGTGTGAGACTCAGGAAGTCAAGGCCACGAACAGTAATTAGGCCATGGGCTGTGAGCGTAGTTCTGGACGCATCAGTGAATCGGGTTACAAGAGGCGGCTGGTTCCATTCAGCGGGAAGGCATGCAGGTGGTAGCAGCAGAAAAACCCTAAGGTCATCGAACCAAACTACAGCCCGAGGCGACCACTCAGTTTGGCACGAGGCAGCTCAACCTTTCTACAATGTAAACAAGGTAAATTTCTCATAGCTGGTTGCATTCAGCTTAAGTAGATGCGAGCAGTGTGTCTTCGGACGAAGATAGAATGCGTGCTTTAGACTTAATAGGAAAGACAGTAATGTTTCCTTAGTCAGCAATGAACTAAATATGTTTGTTTCATTGTGTAAAGTAAATATAGGAGAAAATTGATGTGCTGGGGACTTGCCATTGAACCCACATCACTATGAACTAGTGTGTAAAATAAAGCGTGTGAATTTTGGGGGATAAACATGGGGAATATGAGTGAGCACGTGTAGTATAGTAATGATAATTTTAAGAATGTAGTAGCTAGGAATTAAAAACCAATTTTATTTTGACGCTGCGCGTATTTTATACCAAAAGTGTGTTTCTTTTAATAAATCGGCACGAACCCCTCCCGTCATACAAATCCTTAATTACTTTAGATTTATTGATTAATAGTGGCATGGTTATCCATTACCCTATTTTATTCTTGTGGTATTAATTAAATTTTACAAGTGGCGCCTGAGTAATTAGCAGGACTCCAAGTGATCTAAGAAAACCTTCAGTCGTATTTTGAGTGGTATCTTTAATTAATTAGTAGTGTGATATTAGTATTACCCACTACACTATTTTACGTTCCACTACAGTATATATAATAAATAGTTGCTATTTTATTTATGAATACACCTAACCTTTATTATATTACCTAAAATAACGATTAATAAGAATGTTACAGAATGGTGATTGTTGCTACGTATTATCAGTTTCATTCATTACGTTATTTGGTAATTTTTACCAAACAGTGTGTGGCCTTGCTTGGTAGCACCAGTGCTATCTGTTGGCAGCGACGATTTCGGGTCCACCTTTGACCGAGGAAGTAGATGGCCAATTCACCACCTTCCTTTGTCTCCATGCTAAGCAATAATTACATAAAAACGTAAATTCTCAGATGGAAATGCTTCCGTCTTATACCAACTACTACATAAGAAAGTCGACGGACATTACTATTACGTCGCTTGACAGTAAATTTAGATGTAAAATTAATTCAAGATGATTTTTTAAAATTAGTTCACATTTCTGAAACGTGGAAATTTTTACGTAAACAGGACGGCACGTTTATCCATCTAGCACTCTTAACAATATAATAGAAAAGTTTGGCACCGGACCTTTCAAATCAAAAGTTAAGAACGTTATGATCGAGTGAATGTGGAAGGACTATGAGATAAAATAATAGGGTACTAAACTATGCCCAGTGTCAAATGTGGGGACACTGTGAAAGGTGATGTTCACGTCTTGTTGTTTTGTTTGATTTTTTTTGCGCTGATTTCATTTACGTGAAAAATTTAGTTTCTTCGAGTTCACCAGTGCATTAATTGTTCTCATGACCATGTTGCAGCTTTTGCGGGTTGTCCTGCGTCTCTCAAACTATAGCGCTATGCTTTTAATTCTTGCTCGTTACACCAATCAATGATAAGCAAATGTATGTTTATAGGCAACAATCCCAAGAGTTCACTCATAGTTTTCTCTTCCTTTTCCCTTTTCCACCGCGCTAATAGTTTCCTAGATTTGATAGCTTTTCGCTATTATTTTCATACCATGCCGGCATACTCAAGACGTGCCTCAATTGAGCTGCACTTGTGTATGCTTCATTGCACCAAATAATCTGCCTCGCTCAAGAGGCACTCTATTATAACTTTTGATTTTGTTATTGAGGTTTGATATTCTACGAGTAATTACGTGTTTACCGGCAGAAAATAGATTTTCATGTTTCCTGAAGAGTGAAGTATTTTTCTTGAGCCCCAATTGGAAATACTAGGCGTTCTCCTGGAGGATGTTCAGTGTGTCCCGAAAAACACTCTACAATAATTAATAGAAGTAAATGAATAAATACTTCCTGTATACGACTATTCGATTAGGTGATGGCAGCAACTACAAACACACTTCTGAATAAAAGACACAAGTGTGAAGTCAGAAACAAAGTATATTGTGGTATGTGAAAAGATAGTGGTCTTATTCCAAGTGTGTCTGAATAAGACAAAAGTGTGAACTCAGATACGATGTATAATCAATATTAAGAAAAAAACCAAAAGTGAATTCAAAAACGATTTATAAAAAGTGTATAAAATACATTTCTATCAACTCAGATACAAAGTATACTATAGATCCCAAATTCCACGGCTCCCTTTTTTAATCAAAAGCGTTCTGGTTCGCGTACCATTACAAAAGGCACAGGTTTGATGATATTTTCGATTGAGAAATCATTTGTATATCTTCAATTTGCACAGTTTCTACTTTCTTTTTCTGGCAACTTGAAGGAGGAGCACAGAAGTGACCATGCAGAAGCGAAGCAGTGACGCTCCCATCGCAGAGGAAGGACTCTGCTCGGACGAAATGAAGGGAAGGCGGGAAAGCAGGAGATGGGAGAGACGACGGCAAAGAGCTTACACTCAGGGTTGGCAAGTACACATGACGCCGCTCGGGCTGATATGCATATTCATGAAGAACCATGCCGAGCTACCACCCACCCTTACCCTACCACGCTTCCGGCGTGACGGTCACTATCACCATCCCCTGTCCTAGCCACTTTGTATATTCCAACTTCCTACTTCTTTCACCCTCCCTTTCGCTAAAATTATTATGTATACTTTTCTCATTATATCAGGGTGATCGTTGACAACCAGGTTATTATTGCATGCAAAATTAGTCTGCCGTATGTCCCTTCTACTGCAAGTGTGGTTTCAGGATGATAATTAATTACGGCCGAGGCACGTGAAAGGATGAATCGAATGGATTAATGCTACTCAACAAATATTACTGTTATAGCAAACATTTCCTTTGCGGGACACTCAACCCACAACTTCATATCTCAATGCATTCTTCCACACATATTTACTTTTGAGTTACACGATTGATTTCTTTACATAATCCCTTTTCATTAAGTATACCAAATAAAAAACTAAGTTTTAATGTAAATTCAATTCCAATTGATACCTTGCATTTAACAACACAAATTATTTCCCCGGTGAAATTCACCTGTCAGTTACTCTGCATTTTTTTTTTTCAACATTTCGATGGCTTTGCCATTTTCAGGAAATATCTGAAAATTAGTATTTCGGGCAGAAAAATGCACAATAACACGAAACGTTAAATAAATCAATTGATCAGAAAAGGTAAGTAAAGAAAAATGTGATTAAATATCTCGTAGCTCATTTTTGCGAGGTAAAAGGAAACTCCCACTTGATAAGTTACCAAGAATTTTACACATTTTTCTCGGCGCAGGTGTTTGTAATGCACCCTGAAGAGGTAAATATTGCTTATAGAAAGAAAACACAAAAAAGGAAATAAATATTACCATTGCGTTTGAATGAGATAATAAAAAACACACGTAGCTGCTTGATCCCGCTACACATTATACTACTATTTTTTTAAAATTGAACTGTGAATGGAGGTTGAGGTTTAATCTTCCACACTCGGAAACTAACCAAAAATACTGTACTCATATTGAAGAAAACGCTTAAGATTTTTAATGCACGGAGATATTAGAAAGGTTGTTTTGCAAACAGTTGCGTTAAATTAGAGTTGCGTAGATTCTGTGTAAACATATAACCAAGGAAGTATATATCTAATTTTCCTGGGTATTTAGTGAGAATGCATTGCAATTCATTTTTGTGAGCTTCTCTCATCACTTAAGTTTTTTGTATTATCACGCATGGTTTGATTTACATTTGTTTCGACGATTATCTGTGAAAAACATTTTCATTCAAGAACGATCATTTACGCAGAAAATTTAAAACCTGATGTGAGGTGAGTCGCGGGAACTCAGCTCGTATGCAGATACATTGTGATCTAAGAGGTACAAGTAGTTCCTGCCTCAATGTCACTGCAACCTCGTCTCGAACTCATGACCTTTACAGTTCGGTGCAATGAGCTTACCGACTTAACCTCGACAACCAACGCACTACCAATAAATCGTTATTAATGTCTCCATTGGCTTCGTTGTTTTGTGGCATTCGGAGGAATCTATCGGTGGTATCGCCACGCGCGTGACGTGCCCTCCATCCCGCTTCCTCCGCTTGTCTACCTCTGGCATCAACCCTCTTGACGATGGTCGCGTTCAGAAACCTCTCGACCTCGCTTTGCTTGTCTTTGTCTTGGCCCTCGTGATCTTGTTGCGCCCTCCAACTCATCCCCTTCCTCTCCCTTCCCTGGGCTCTTGACGCCCTCGTTTTGTCCCGGTTGACGCGCCGTATTGATTGCGTTTGTGTTATCAGTTTCACTTAAGTTTCACTTTGTGACGTTCCTGGTTTCTCGGACATTTTGTTGAAAAGGGATCTAATTCGTATGTTTTTACTTCAATCGCATGGTATAAAATGTTAGTCCGAAGTGTCATGAAGTAAATGGAGAATACAATGGCACCAAAGAGAAAAAATCAAGAAAAGCAGAAATTGTACTAAATTAACATTTCAACCAACGTTGGTTAATAACTTTTTTACATCGTCCCTTTCACGAGGATAAAATAACTTAACATTTTAACTCAAGAAATGTAAACAATGTCTGAAAAGATGTAATTAAAAATTTTAGTAAACGTGTGAAGTTGCTCCCAAAATTTAAAACTACAACCTCACTGAGCTTCATCAAAATTCTATTCGCAATGAGCAACAGTTGAAAAATAATTTCCACTGCATATGTGCTAATACGATATACACTATTTCCATCCATGTCTGGCGATAATCAGCATTTGCGATAATCAATAATCACATTTGCGACACATCCAGGGGACAAGAGTATCCTGATGACATAATCCATGAGCATTTTAACACTACTTAAGGTGACAAACCTAGGTCCCTCCTCACCGTAGAAAATGAACCATTGGCATTCGTGGAAAAAAAGTATAGAGCTTTCAGTAAGAGGCAATATAAAGATACTTGTAAAGGGAACTCGTGTAAATATCAGGAATGTAAACAAACAGCAATTATTGAATTGTGGACGCAAAGAATGTTTTGAAATTAGAATCGCATTAAATGAAATATACTGGATATTAGTTAATAGGTAAATCTATTTTAATGCATAAATAACATAATAGAATCTGGTTTCAAGCTCTTTTTCTTTCATATTAATTGAAATTATAGTTAACTCTCATATCAACGAATTCTCACGTAGAATAATTTTCTCTAGATATTCCACATTTATTGCAGTTAAATAATTTTACATACTTCATAATTAACTATTTAATGAAAATTCATAGTCATAAAAATAGCTTTACTCACCCATTAGTTGACTTGAATAAATATATTTATTACTATTATTAAGAATTGGTCTTTAAACTTAAGCAGTTTTGCCTACAAATAGCCAATCTTGTACTTTCTTCAAATGTGGAAGTATATAATATCTGAAATGGATGATAAAAAATTAATCATTTAAATTATAGAATTTGTATTTTAACACGATTATTGTTCCCTTTTCTTAAACAATCATTTTTTCCTTCTTCTGTTGCAAATACATTTACGTTTTAATCCCTTGTAACATTTAACATTTCTAAAATTTCAGAAATTACAAATCAACTAATTGTTTGTGTTCAAAATATAATGCATGAATTTCTTATAAAATAAAATCATTATGGTTAAAACTTACGAAAGAGTAAGTATACTACACAGCCTTTAATTTTTTTAAATAGTCAACATTCTTCATATATCATATATAGGCTTTACATTGTTTCTGTTCATTGTATTAGACTTAATTTAAATTCTAAAAATTATGTTACTTCTAAGGAGTTATATATCCAAACTCTTATCTTCGAATATTTACAAGAAATATACGGGAATATCAAACATTATTAATTAATATACATCATAAATTTTCAGATAAAATGTTTTAGTGTACTTACAAAAATAATGAACAATCAAGATTTTCGTGACTGTTAGACGAAGTAATTTGTGCTCTGACGACTAAAAATTCCTTATAAATAGATAATAATGAAAAACGACGAAACATTCCTTTTCATGTATCTATGATTCAAAGGAAGATAGAATATGAGTTAACAAAAAATACGAAAAGTGTGTAATCTAGTCAAGAATATTCAGATTAGTAAATCGTACACAAAACACTGATATGAACTTTCACGTGAAATATTTCGAACAATGACAAAAACAATTGAGGTATCTTCAACTTCAATGTATATTTTCCATTCAAAACCTGTTTGAAAAACATTCTGTAATTGAGTGCTAAAATTTACTTTTCTGTTAAAAATATTTTCGAACAATATTAGATAAGATATATATTCATAGGTCAAGAAAAATCATTTAAAGAAGTATATAAATTACTTTAAATTCTGTAAAAAAACAAAAGTATATAAATTATTTTAAACTTTTTAAGAAAACTTAAAGAAAGAACAATCTATTCTGTTATAAGTAGTCTAACTGAATTTCGAAACATTATCACCTACAAAACAATGTGAAAGAAACACCTAAAACATACCTTTAAAATTTTTATGAAAAACAATCATATTGCCCAATACGAGTTCTTCCTCTCAACCATTTTCACAAGTTTCTGCAATTCATTGCACCATCTGGTCCATCAATATCTGGCAATAAAAAGTATATTAACGTCTAAAAAATTACGACATGAAAAATCTCGTAAAAGAGGCAATTAACTACAGCTTATGGATTAATAATTGCATATAATATTATATAAATACTAACGTATTGTTGGTAAGAAGATTTGTAGTAATTAAATAATAGGACAGCATACCTTTGCACAAAAATAAAACATGACGTGGCTTCCAGAGGAAAATTGTAATAGGACATTCTGCCTTCAGATTCTTTCCAGGATAAATAAAATTAACCTCGTTTTAGGCCTTTCTTGACAAAAATATTTTTGGTATTCAATCTCAGTTGAAAGTTGAAACGTTAAAATCGCTACTAAATTAAGTTTTAATTGTTGGTTAGTCTTATTCCATACAATGCAACTTTTAAACAATCATCATTTACATTGTTACCTAACTTTTGACTTGAAAGTATTATTACCACAGATTTATTGATACTTACACCAGTTAATAAGGTAAGTCACATCAAAAATTCCTTTCCTCTTCCTGTATCGACAGAACTTCTTTCACGAGGATCATTCTTCAAAACCGAATACATAATAAAAATGGTTCTCATTAGTGACATTACGGCTGTGAGGACCCTTTGCGTTTCTCGGCCACCGGCGATGAGAAAACTCACACGAAAATACACGAGCTCGAAATGTTCTTTAGCGAGAACTGAGACAATTCGGAACACACATCACAAAATACGCGCATGGATAAAATTTAAACTCATCATAGTTGCTAGCTCATATTTGTTACGCACCAACGCTGCGCTGCTGAAGCAACAGACGTAATTGCAATATGGCCGCGGAACAAAAATGCAATACTGTGAAATGAATTTCATTCAATGTACATTTAAAAATGAATTTTTGGACGAGTATATTTTACGAATCAGAATTGTAATTTTGGGTTTCACAAAAGAGAAATAAAGAGTATTTTAAAGATCGACTTTCCCAAAGGAATTTTGTCAAGCTTGGTAGTGGTAAATTCAACGCAAAAGATGAAAAATCATACTGTATAAAATAATTCTGTATGTATTGTAGTATACTACGTAGGGGAAATAAGTCCTGTTGGTTCGCATTTCTCCCAAATTGGTAACTTATTGTAATTTTTCTTGGGTTTAACTTAACTTGGGCATATTAAAGAGCTTTCGATGTATAATGGACGTAAATAACATAAGAATAGAAAAAATGATATGAACTCAAAGTTGCTCTTCTACATTAGGAATAACATATTATACAAATAGGGTATATAGTTAATATCAAGACAATGAAAAAATAGGAAAATATTATCTAATTAGGAATAACAGTTACGTAAAAATATCATGAAATAGCAAAACATATTTACAATAACAGCTTAAATAAAGTAACTTATCTGATTTTGGGAAAATTACATACTCATGAAATTACATTACACACTCGTGAAACTGATTCATAATTAACTCAAATATTAGTCTGTACTAAACTATGTGGAGTCAAGAAAATCTGTAAGTCCTAGCAATGAAGTTATACAATAACATTTCACCATACTTTGATGGAATCAGGAATAACAAAACCAAAGACTACATTTCAGATCCCCTTCTCCTGTGTTAACGAATTGTTAAGAGTTCCCAACGTAAACGTAACTGGTGTCACTACCTTAACGAAATATTTCCGCAAATACTACAAACTTCTGAAGTTTTCTCCCTATCTAGTTTCCATGACCTGAACAAACCCTTGGAATGTTATTCCTTCAACTTTAAAAAAAATGACTGAAGTTGAATAAATTTTAACATTTCATGTACTACATGATCTTACCTGATATGACTTGTTTGTCATCTGTACTGCTACAATTTAAAAAAGAAATAGAATCGATTCAATTTTCCTATCAAAACAAATTACACTTCAAATTTTAGCTTATTTAAAAATTATCTGAGCAAAACTGTTAAACTGCTGCGATAGTAATCTATACGACGAATAAGTTTTATATTAAATAAATAATAAATTTATTGTCAAAAAACAGTACAGACTGCGTATGACCACGTGGAGGACAATAAACTAATTTACTCTCCGGACGCAAGCAAGGGACCATCCCATCAATTCCGATCAAGGGCCCTAAGGCAGAGGCGGATTCAAAAATTTCAGCAAAAGTTCCTAGATAAGATAAAAAGTTAGCTGCGAGTTGTAATACATATATAATGTCAATATGTTTGTAATTTAACGCAAATATGCTTGTAAATTTACATGTACAAGTTATTATCGAACTATAGATTATTCTGAGTATAGTGTTTAAAAATCATAAGAGTTGAAAAAACACTAAATTCACGATTTATTGTTACAATAAACACGCCCCTAGACAAAGCCTAGAGAACCTGTATAAGAAATCCGCCTCTACCCGAAGGAAAAACGGAGAAAAACCCGGGCCAGGATGGGGCTACAGAATTAATGTACACAACCGTGCCAAAGTTGAGTACACATAAAACTAAATTAATATGAGCCATACGGCAACACAATCATGCAAGAAAATAGTTTTTGAAATTGTTATAAGTTATTTAAAAAGTGCTACAGCAATGGCGTGATAAAGTACAAGACGAATTCAACTTCGCTAAAAAATTGTTCTTGTAATTTTTATAAAACCTTGCATTCTCAAGATCGGTTAATCATACTGTCTTCCATCGCCTTAAAACAACCGTATTAAAAATGAGACAAGAGTATGATAACACAGCAGTAATCAGTTAAAACCGCTCACGGTTCTGGTGCCCACCGGCATTACGCTCACCACATATTGATCCTCCGTCTTTTATCAAGTAATATGAAATCACAGTGTACCATTATTAAAAAGCTAATTGTTTATTCTTAATAACTATATTGATGTGTGATCAGATTTGTCGAAAAAAATTCATGAAGTAGACTACAATCAATTGCCAAAACACCGATGACAAATTCAATGTATTTATCTCAATATTCCTAAAACATTACAACTCTAGCTTTCCCATAAAACGCAAGTTAATTAACACAAAGAAATACAATAGATGGATCACCCNTCAAAAAACAAACGCCGTTTATATTATCTTTCAAAACGTTATAACCAACCACTCGAATTCCATAATTATTTTCGTAAATATAAGAATATTCTTCGAAAAGTAGTCTATGCAGCTTAAGTTATGGATAACGACAGGCATATACTAAAATCGAACAATCGGACGGAAGCCATGTGGAATATTGCACGTCAACTTTCGCGAAAAAAATATTTCTCTATTAAACGATGGCAAAATCATATCAAATCCTCAGGACATCGCAAATTTGCTGAACTCAATATATCCAAATCAATGTCCTCCAATTATATCCACCCTCGTACCCAATTCTATGTTCACTTCCGAAACTAACGCCAGTGAAGTCATGAGAATCATCAGCTCATTAAAAAACAAATTTTCAACAGGCGTAGATGATATACCTGTGTCCCATGCTTTATTAAATTTCCCATGCTATTTCGTCCCACTCATAAATATTTTTAATAGTTCTTTATCGGAAGGGGTGTTTCCTAAAATATTTAAGAGAGCTAAAGTGAAACCTTTACACAAGAAAGGAAACAAACTTAATATTGGAAATTACCGACCAATATCTCTACTACCCACTTTCTCAAAAATCCTAGAAAAATTGTTCTATAAGCGTCTTCTAGATTTTTTATCAAAATATAACATTCTCTCTGACGATCAACACGGTTTTAGGAAATCCTTTTCCACTACAAGCGCCATATTTTCCTTCTTAAACGATGTTACCACATCTCTAGACAGTGGAGAAAATCCTCAGGGTGTTTTTCTTGACTTATCCAAAGCATTCGATGTCATCGATCACGGAATTCTCCTTACCAAATTGCATTCTTTAGGCATTCGTGGACTTCCACATCAATGGCTAACTTCTTATTTAAAAGATAGATATCAACAGGTAGAAATATCCTATACTAAAAATAAAATACTTGAGCGTTGTCTTTCAGAAACAAAGCCACTTACTTGCGGAGTACCCCAAGGATCAATTCTCGGCCCTATACTCTTTTTATTGTATGATGTGAACGACATATCATCCACATCAGATTGCAAAATGGTTCTTTTTGCTGATGACACTAATTTACTATGTAAACACGCCAATGTTTAAAAAAGTTTTGTCTAACCTTTCGACTTGGTGCCATGCAAATCGTCTCATTGTAAACACTGACAAAACAGTGTCTATGTCATTTCACAATAGTATCACAAAATCTTTACCCCAGGTTTCTCTTTCTTTAAACGGAACACAATTAAAAACTGTTACAAATACAAAATTCTTAGGTCTCCATATTCAAGACAACCTCAAATGGAATTGTCACATTGACAATCTTAATTCCCAATTAAGCAAATTGTGTTACGCATTCCGAAACTTAGTTAGCGCAGTTAGTCCACGTATTTCCCGTTGAGTATATTTTGCAAACGTGTACTCCAATTTACGTTACGGCATTACCTTCTGGGGTAATTCCGGTCAGAGCATTCAAACTTTCAGAATTCAGAAGAGGACAGTTCGGATAATTTGTAAATNCAGTACGGATAATTTGTAAATCTCTCCCACGAAACTCCTGTAAACCTTTATTCAAGGAATTAAATATCTTAACACTTCCCTGCATTTATATTTATGAAACGGTCGTGTTTGTTAAG
>NNCF01128996.1:18437-33148 GCA_002313205.1 Laupala kohalensis
GCTAAAAACTACCTCCCGCACCAGTGCTTCTACACTGTAAAAGAATTTATTGATTTTAATAAAAGTTAAATTCGTCTTGTACTTTACAACGCCATTGCTGTAGCACTTTTTAGATAACTTATAACAATTTCAAAAACTATTTTCTTGCATGGTTGTGTTGGCGTATGGCTCATATTCATTTAGTTTTATGTGTATTCAACTTTGGCACGGTTGTGTACATAAATTCTGTAGCCCCATCCTGACCCGGGTTTTTCTCCGTTTTTCCTTCGGGTAGAGGCGGATTTCTTATACAGGTTCTCTAGGCTTTGTCTAGGGGCGTGTTTATTGTAACAATAAATCGTGAATTTAGTGTTTTTTCAACTCTTATGATTTTTAAACACTATACTCAGAATAATCTATAGTTCGATAATAACTTGTACATGTAAATTTACAAGCATATTTGCGTTAAATTACAAACATATTGATATTATATATGTATTATAACTCGCAGCTAACGTTTTATCTTATCTAGGAATGTTTGCTGAAATTTTTGAATCCGCCTCTGCCTTAGGGCCCTTGATCGGAATTGATGGGATGGTCCCTTGCTTGCTTCCGGAGAGTAANTGTCCTCCACGTGGTCATACGCAGTCTGTACTGTTTTTTGACAATAAATTTATTATTATCAATATTAGTTTGTTTCTCTCAGTTTCTGTGATGTGATACTCTCAGTTTCTGAACAATATCATAGGAATAGTCGGGATATACCTTCAACCTCTTGACTGAAAAGAAATTGAGTCTGTACTCTTACCTGTAAATTGTATCTCCTCTTAGCATAGATACCTAGTTATAAAAAAAAGAGTGCCTTTATTTTTATCAAGTACATCAGATCATGGGTCATTCACATCAAATCCCGAGTTTTGCACATACATGCACATCTGTTATCTCTAAGTCTGTTGCACTTGCGTTCCTCTGGGTTCTGGAAAGTTTTTCCGTCGTTCAAAATAACTGCGGTTAATTATTTTTTAATACCTAATCAGGGATCCAGATAACATGAATTGGTTTTTTTTTTCCACAAATGGTCACAAATTAAACGGAGAAAAATTTACGTGTTCTTCCGGGCGTGAAAAAATAATAAAGAAAACACCTGTTGTAAGAGGAAGTTGTCATAAAAATAGTTGTAAGTTGAAAGAGGGAATGTTCATAACACAGCAGTCATTTGTCATAGAAATTATTTAAACTGGTGTTTTTTGTTGGGAATTACGGCTCGTAGACATCTAGGTCATTAGAGCCGTAAAAACTTGTACAGGTAGGGAAAATGCAGTTACGCACTAGAGACAGGCAACATGACTCTCCCCACGTTTGGGACTCGCCGAATGACTCAACCATACCCACTTAAAACCCTCCTGATGTACAACACACCAAAACATATCTCAAAACATATATCATTACATTAAAACATTACAACGAGGAAAATAAAAGATACCCTAGCCCTCGCAACCTACTAGCGTCAATTTGCCAAACACGTACTTACTAGATGTTATTCCCCTGGGGGGTCTTTATTGAAATAAGAAAACAAAATTGAATGAATGTAATCCACTGTAACCAACTTTGTCGCTTGAAAAAATTATACTACGAACAAATAGCTAATTTTTAATTCTGCAACATAAATTTGAGTTGTAAATAATAATACATATTATTGACGATAATATATTGAACGTTACGCATTTTCTTCAATATTATATAATGATAAATGGTTGATCATTTTTGTTGTGTCCAGAGGAATCATAAGCCCTCTTAAGTAAAACGAAAAAAATTCATGTAATTTATAATTTTTACTTTCTTTGTTAAAGAATAAGCAATACAAAATGTCAAATCGAGGATAATATTTTAGTCTAGTCAGTGAAGAAATTGTAGAAATATGGTCGGGAGAAAAATAATTTATTTTGAAATTAGCACTTTATTAGAAGTTATATTACCAATCTAGATTATTGTAATATGAAGCTTTTGGGTTTATTTAAAGAAATGTATCCTTTGTATTAGCGAATTTAGTGTTATTTAATAGTTACGAATTATCAACAATACTTTCCGAATGATTTATAGTTTGATAATAATACATAGCTGTGAAATGACTTTTTTGTTTTATTAAATACAATATTTGTTGGTATTTGTTAATACTTTAACACGCGTCGAACTGTTTTTTTATCGTTTGGAGTATGTTGAAATGTTAAATCCGCCTCTGCCTTAGGGCCCTTGATCGGAATTGATGGGATGGTCCCTAGCTTGGTTTCGGAGAGTAAATTAAGTTATTATCCTCCACGTGATCATACTAACTTCTAACTGCTTTCTTGACAAAATAGTTTATTTATTTATTTATTGTGTACTTATATACTTAAATGGAATGAACATGTATATGAATTATTCTTAATATGTACTTTCTCGTCAATACTTTGTGTGCATAACCTACATAATTTTCTCTCTTACTGAAAAGTTTGTAGTGAAATGTCGTCTGAGCTTTGGAGGGCAGTTTGATGAAAAAGTGTCAACAGTTTTTCTTTTAAAAATGTTATATATTTGTGAACGCGTATCTCGTCGCAATAAACAGAAAATATATTAATAAAATGCAAAATTATAGAAACGTTTGTTAGCATTCATTTACAGTAAATTAATATTTTCAGTCACTATGATGTTTGAGAAATAATTTTCGCTCGCTCTCGTCGTAGATTTGGGGATTTCTGTTATGTTCATCACCTATTTTAAAATAAACAAACATGCTGTCATGAAGTCAAACATTCTGTTCTCGCTCATATCCTCCTTACCCTCCCATTTTGAACCTTCGTTAAATGAACTATTTTATTGGATGTTATTGTACAAAAGATTGAAGAATTACGCATTACCGTCCCTAAATACACGAATGAAAGTGAAATTGTTTTGACATTTTCAAAGCGTTGAAGAAACTCTGTTTCGTTCCTCCGCGAACTCTGCTAACATGCAATTTTCGATAACAGTAGATAACAGAAATGTATATGAGAGTAATTCACATTTGTAAAATATTTTTTTTTTAGTTTTGTTTCTTCCTGAGGGATATGCGGGTTTGAGAGACTCAGAGAAGAGAGTGTGTTTGAGAGAGAAAAAAACCCTCGCGCTTGCATCAAAGATGGATCTTAACAAAAGGCATGTCATGCACAACAGAGCGTCACGACTGCCGAGAACACAGGCGCTAGGAAACAAACTTACAAAACAAACATTTTCTCTCAGAGTAAAATGTTACTGTCACCTCTTGGAATGAAAACAAGTAAAGAAGCGGTGTTGTTTTGATTCGTATTAAACAAAATTGAAAAGAAGACTCTGTTGAGACGTAATGTTTTGGAGATCTTCCAAGAAAGCGAGTTTCCTCAGTAAAGTTTGAAAAAAGAACTTATGGGAAAATCTTGGAATATAATAAAATAAGTTCTGTATTTGTACAATGTAATAAGGTATATGGTTGTTGATAGCTGGACAAGCAATAAATAAAGTTAACATTACATTTAATTTTTCTGTCTATAAATATAATTACTGTAGAAATAAATATAACCTTTTTCCAGATCTTAATATGAGACTATGTAAAATTTATGAATTTTATTCTTTGTTCCCAAACAATTCCGTAGTTCCTAAAAACTAAGAGTTATAGATCGGAAAAAGAAAAGAAAAAAAGGCTCTAATGACCTTGACGTTTACGAGCCCTAAAGCCCCACAAAAAAAATTCCTCAGGGAGGAGTGAAATTCAGGATAATACATAGGAAGGTTCAAGTATGATGACATTTTCCACAAATTTTAAATGATCAGAATGGATTCCACATCCTCTACTGTGAAGGTACGGCATTTCTTGATGTTTTTCTTCCACCCCCGACCCGTAACTATGTCACCATGAGTGTGACATAGTTAAAAAAGTAATTTCAGGCGCAAGTCTGTTTTGGACGTATGAATAATTGAATATATGAATAAGGAAGAAGTTTTTCAACGCACGGGCACTTTAAGACTTATTATATTTAATTCCATTAATAATTATTGAGATGTCTTGTTTAATTAATCTGCAACAAATTTATGAAAACATTTCTGTACATTGTTTTTTTTTTCAAATTTGAAATGACAAAGATAAAATTAAATTTTCTTGCATTTTAAAAATAATTTGAATAGAAAATATTTGTGTATATTACTGCTGTCTCTTATACNGTTTCGAAATGATGCTGCATGTTGCGTATCAGGCTCACCTGTATTTGAGCAGGTGCCTCTTGTGTTCAGGTGTGCCACGCGCCTGCGCAGTTCGTCAGAATTGACATTCCCGCCTTGAAGATATATTAATTATTTTCAGTAACCTGTCGTCCCGAGACGACGGAGGAACACTATGAGAGGACAACGCTTGTAATAGCTCGCATAGTTCAAACTTACGCCGCCAGGGCGCACCAGTGACCGGCTAAGAGATTTGCAGGCTCAAAGCAATATCTCTGAATTCCTACGTTTGAGTGCGCTTCGGTCGACCTTGACCGACATTCATCTGTTTCATTTTTTATGGTATATTTTTAGGGCGGCCTTTGTACGAGGAACGAGCTCGAGGAAGAATATACGTATTGTATCGTATATAATTGTTTTATGCTCATTTTTTCATATTGAAACATTTATTTTTCATTCACATTCTTTATAATGTGAATTCTTTCTTAATTGAACATATTATTGGCTAGGCAATTGAATTTCTTCACGACAATGAAATCCTGTTTTTTATAAGCTCCAATGAAATTAATTCTTCTTCAACAATAGGTGTATATTTTTTATTGGAGTGATCTTTCCAGCATTCATTCTTGTGAAAACACTTGCTTCAGATCAACCGAGAGTGGGCGCTGTGTCGAGAAAGCTGAGTCTTCAAGCTATTATTCTGTGTTTGTGTGTACACTGTGTATTAATAGGTGAACGGTTAAATTTATGATTAGTTTTCTAAAGTAACTCGAATTCTGAAAATAATTTGTTTTGTGACTCAGATAACTCTTTAGGGAAGAATTTATTGTAAAAGTGATAAAAGTTTTAACAAACGTAGGAGGTAATATTCCCTTAAGACATAATAAGCTATTGTGAAAAAGTACCACTTAACCGGAAAATATCAGTGGGAATTTGAGGTAAAATCACACGAAGGATAAAATAAGTGACGTGTGCTATGCGAAATTAAAATGTGAAAAATATTCATCAGCAATTCTTTGGTCACATGAACCCCAATTATTGAAGGTATTACATTTCACACACCTGATCATTTGTTTTAGTTTTATTCCATTTAATCGACTAAATTCGTTCCAATCACAGATATACGTTATTATTTTTTTAACCAAGACTCTCTCCCTAGCGCCTCAGTCAAATTCCGTAGGAGGTATATCCCAGACATTGACCATAATCCTTTGACATATTTTTTGCAACACATATTTTCCAGGAGGGATGAATTTTGACTTATACGATATCGGGATGCCACTATCAAATCAACGACGCCAATAACTGTAGACTCGACACCGGTATCTGACATGTTCGATAATTTTTACGTCACCCCCTTGGGGGTGCTGGAGTATATGGTCTAATTTAGGACTCGGACGTTTTCGAGGATGTCACTACTAATTTGAGCAGCACCGAAAACTACGATCTCAACACTATCATTAGTTATTTTCGATTACTGTTACATTTTATGCCATTTACATCCCTAACGAAAAATGTGTTTATTTCTTATAGGGGGTGACCGTGGACGCAATGAGGATGTCACTTTACCTCAGAGGTTCCGAAAATGATTTTCACAACACCAATATCGTTTTTTTAAAATTATTTTTACCTGGGTCTCATTCCCATCCAGTACCACAAGGGTGCTAGGGGCGTATTATCTCCAATGTGAACTGATTGCAAACTTAAGAAGCGTCAGAGATGTCCTTATCCATCTCAACTGCACCAAAAGCTATGGTTTCGTATCTATTTCCCATTATTTTTACATGTCATCCTCTTGCCCCTCCCTTCCTAGGGGTGTTAGTGAAATCTTACCCTCACAGTGCTTGTACTCATATAGTCAGTCATCTTTGTATCAAATTAGATTGTCCCTCTGGTGGCTCAGGTGGTAGAGTTCTTGCTCTTTACCAAGTCATCCCCGGTTCAATTTTTGGTAGGGCCAGAAAAATTTGTAGCTTTTCACATTAATTTCCCAGTTCATATAGGCTAGCTGTGATTACTGAAAAGCGAACCATCCTTTATGTACCTCCTGCTAGTATCAATAACACTATTACAAACTTTTTCTACTAACCCCTTCATGAAGACCAAGTTGTTGGTGAACCCAGCGAACCGGCACACCTACTGGCAATATCCCTCACACTCACCTCCTAACTCCTATCGCCCCATGTAGATAAGCTTCAATTAGCACGCTACATTCCCCATTTACAAATACTACAGTGGAAAAAAGTTAAATTAAAATATATTCTCGCACTCCCGTGATGTGAGTCGGTCCACGTCCTGACGGAGGGATACAGAGAAGGCTCTCAAGTATTTCTTTAAATAACTGTATTTGGACTGAGAATACCGTCCATGCTCGATGGCGTGAGGTCATAATTATTCCACTTCCGAAGGAGGGAAAAGATCGTTCTAATCCGTCGCACTTTCTCTGACAAGCTTCGTTTGCAAATTGTTAGAAAGAATGGTAAATCTTCGCCTTGTTTGGTCTCTGGAATCGCGAAACCTCCTGACCAATATCCAATGTGGTTTCAGAAAACAGCGGTCAATGCTAGACCATCTTGTTGCGTTGTCATCAACCATCTCATCAGAATTTGTATTAAGGGAACATCTCGTGGCCATCTCTTTTGACTTGAATAAAGCTTATGACACAACCTGGAGGTACGGAATCCTACGCGTGAAGATTCCGAGGCTGTCTTCCTCTGTTCCTGGAGAGCTTCCTATCTCAACGCTCTTTCCGCGTTCGCCTCGGTATTTATTTATCATCGAATCATCCTTTGGAAAACAGGGTTCAATCTTAAGCATCACTCTCTTTGCCATAGCCATAAATACCATTGCGTCAGTGGTTCGAGAACCGGTACATGCGTCTCTCTTCGTTGACGACCTTGCCATCTATTGTTCGTCTAGCAGCATCTCTGTCATCGAGAGGCAACTGCAATTGGTTTTGAACAGTTTACACGAGTGAGGTATGTTTACCGGCTTTAGTTATTCTATATCCAAGTCATGCTGTATGCATTTCTGTGGGATATACCATCTCCGTAATGATCCAGATCTTTTTCTTGGCAGGTTAGTCCTTGACCTTTCGTCTGTCCCTACGTCAGAGTCAAAGGTTGCCATAAGATCGTCTCTTCTTGAGACATGGCATGCCGAATGGCAAAGTCACGTCTTCAAGCTGTAGGAAAGTAGAAGACTCCGTTAAGACCTGGGTGTCATCATCCCGTGCGAACAGACGTGAAGAAGTAATCCTTACACGCCTTCGTATTGGCCACTGCTATCTTACCCATGGTCATCTCTTACGCGGTGAACCTCCCCCCGTCTGTGAAACTTGTAACAAAACACTTACCGTGGAACACTTTCTTCTGGAGTGTCTTAAATATAGTACCAGCCGACGGCGACACAATCTATTGCACAGTTTGAACGTTATGTTGGGACAAAATGAACCGATTTTAATGTGTCTTTTTAGATTCCTTCAGGAAATTGGTCTCTGGAATAGTATCTGATCTCTCTTCGTATGTTTTTACTCAAATCCATAAACGGAACTCCTCCCACACGTTCTCAGGAGGGTTCGGATTTAAATCTTTTCCCCCTTTGCTTTAAATGTACATCTTTGTCTCTATATATTTACTTTTTTCTTTGTTTTCATTTTTATAATGTTTTAGGAATTTTCTTGTCTCTTTTCCATCGTTTTAAAAAAGTGTTTTGTTATATTGAATTCAGGAGAGTTTTTAGTGGGTATGGTTGAGTCATTCGGCGAGTCCCACACGCGGGGAGAGTCATGTTGGCTCTCCTTAGTGCGTAACTGCATTTTCCCTACCTCTACAAGATTTTCGGGCTCCAATGACCTTTGATGTCGACATGAGCCGTNCCCCAATTTTTGGGGAAAGAGTGAAAAACACAAGAAAGGGTAGTTATTTTTTTATTGTACAAGTAGAAAAGTTGTAAGCTGAGCTGTTTTACTTTTCCCTGGACAAAACGACAGTAAGTTTTGTATATTTCTGGCTAATATCAGGAGATATATGCCCAACAATACTCATGCAAGTATTATATAAATCTGATGAATGCTTAGTGGGGTGGGCCGGAAAAATTTCAAATATTTTTTTCAAGTCGTAATACCGCGGAACAGTTGCGAATTAGGTATACGAAAAAGAGGCAAAAATAGAAATAAAATCGGTTCATATCTTCCGGTCGTGCAAGTGCTCTAAAGTCTGCTAAAATTTAGAACTTCATAAGTTTTGACGACATGAATGTTCTGATAGTTATTCTCTTTTGATCCTCCTGTCTCGCCTTTAGAATTCGTCGAAGTCCAAGCTTTCTAATGTGTTATCTATTATATTGTGTAATGGCTAACATAAATGTTCTGGGTGAGCGAAAAAAAAAATTCATTCGATCACAGAGTCGACAATATTACGTAAAATTTGAGGCAGGTACCTTGAAAATTGTTTTGATTCGTGCACAAATTTTGACTCCTGTGTAAAGTATATACGTGCTTTATTAGTAAACCACATTGGTATATATGAATAAATACAACAATTTCTTGAAGTTCAGGAGGGGGACTTTCCTTGCTTAAGTACAATCTGAGAGTTCGATTTTCTCTTGTCAACCATCCTCTTTACAGTTTCCCGACTTCATTTTATGTAAATATCAAGTAGATATTGCTGATCATTACTTAGTATACTACTGTCTATTGTGGGGATCTAACAGGTAATATTCTTAAAGCCAATCACATGTCGTGATACTAAAGTCGTAATACCGCGGAATTGAATTCTAAAGGCGAGACTGTTAGATCAAAAGAGAACAACTATCAGAACATTGATGTCGCCAAAACGTAAGTTCAAGACTCACGACTACTGGGAAATAATTAACTCGATGGACTGTGATTTTTCTTCTCCACCATATTAAATGATATCAGAGACGATGAGATTAAATTTGGTTTTCAAAGTCACTCAGTTCCATTTCACACCCAGACAGTTGAGCCATGTGTGAAACTTGTGGCACAAACCTCAGGAAGAGTTTGCGGAGCTGAGTCTAGGGATAGTTTCATCAGAACGACTCCGTTGTCAAGGTCAACCATGTCTAACTTCTCCCATAAATTAGATTTCATACCTTCAGCTAATAATGAAATGTTCAATAGTTCATATTGTTTATTGAGCTTATGATTCTTCACAAAAATAATAGTTTTTTCAATAAAAAATATATTTATACATATTATTAAGCCTAAAATAATTTGTTTTTAAACATTTAATCTTGTATTTAATAAAGAAAAATAAAGTTGTTAGTTTTTTTCCCTTGAACTGTAATCTACCTTTATATATTTTTTTAAAATTTCATTAATATTGAAGGTACTACGTAACCGGAAGATGTCAATGGATTTCAATAATATTGAAACATTATTTTCTGTGGTTCTAATACATCAGAATTTGAACTACTACATTCGAGAAAAGGCTTATTAAAAAACGTTAAAAATTATAGTAAAAATGAGAATTTTAGCAAACTTTAGAGCACATACGCGACCGGAAGATATGAACCGATTTTATTTCTTTTTTACCCCTTTTTTGACTCCCTAATTCCCAACTTTTTCACGGTATTACGACTTGAAAAATATATTTTGAATTTTTTCGGTCCTTCCCAATGCTTAGCACATCCTAAATAATGAAAATAAAACGACGAGCGTTACATCAATACTAATATATAAATGCGTAACGCGATAGCTTGTCTGTCTGTTTGTTATTTAATCACGACTAAACCACGGAACTGATGGTGATGAAATTTGGCAATAAGATACCCTACATCTTCAAGATAAACATGGGCTAACTTATATTTTTAAAATGTTTGATAAAAAAGATAGAAATCGTTTTTGACGATAAATGTCGGTAAAATTGGTAAAAAAAACGTTTCGCTCACGTTGCCTGAACAGTTAGAGAAAGATGACAACTAGAAATGGCAATATTGTTCGTCTCAAAGAGTTCTACAAAAAGTCCGCGACAGCATATGTCTATGTACAAAAATAACGTAAATTACCAGTAAAATATGATAAATTAAAAGGCGTTTCTATGTTGCTCATTGTTTTATTGGTATAAAGCTTTTTCGGCTGCATAGCAGCCATCGTCAGTAACATACACTGAAAAATATAAATGTACATAAAATGACAATAATAAAAATAGAAACATAATATGAAAGTATACAATAATTGGGTGAAACAGTATCGAAAGAAGTGTATTTTTGGTTGTTGTTGAAATAAAGAAAGGAAAGAACAATGAAAAATGAATAAAAGAAAACAAATACAGAGTGAGCAAACCGACAAAATNACCAAAAATACACTTCTTTCGATACTGTTTCACCCAATTATTGTATACTTTCATATTATGTTTCTATTTTTATTATTGTCATTTTATGTACATTTATATTTTTCAGTGTATGTTACTGACGATGGCTGCTATGCAGCCGAAAAAGCTTTATACCAATAAAACAATGAGCAACATAGAAACGCCTTTTAATTTATCATGCTTTGATAATGTTGCTAAAGCTCCACAATTACCAGTAAAATATTATAAAAAACAGAAGTGTTAAAATACTTCAATTTAGGGGTGTAATTTAAGAAGGAAAAAAAATCAATCATCATCAAATTTAATAGGTTATATATTTTGAGCATTTAACAAAGATAAAAACTTCTTTTAATATTGAAATTTCAACGAATAATTTAGATTTTACAAGAGTTTTAATGAAATAGTGCAGCCGCGTCATGCCTCGGATGCGAATATTCGACCGGCGAGCCGCGGTTCTTGCGAGATTTAGTGAATACAGTTTTGCTTTGTATTAAATTTATATTATTATGAATTTGAGAAATTAGAATGTTTTAAAAATCATCAAGTAAAAGTATTTTGATCTTACAATATAGATCTATTTCATTTTTTCCTGAGCGAAAGAAGATGCGAATAAGAAAAAACCCAGGCAACGCCCAGTAATCAGTTAGTTAATACATAATCTATTATTGTGCTACCAAGGAAGACACTCTGATGCATCTGCGCAATTTCTTGGAAATATTGTTCATTTCCCCATTGCGGATTACCTTTAATATTTTGCCTATAGAATTTCTTGATGGAACAGAGCTGACGAAAAGCAAAAGTTATTTTGTTGAAAATATTTACTTATGTCACGAATATAGTTTTCTTTAACCTTAGTACAAGCAAATCGAGAACATTGGGCCAATCAGTTATTTATAATTATCTGCTTTGAATTAATGAGTCGATATTTTCAGTATTGTTACGTAAATTCTGCCACGGAAAAAAAACTTTAAATAAACATGTAAATCAAAATGAGAGCAAAATATGCAGTGGATACTCAAATACATACCAGAGTCATCTCTTACCACGACACATATGTGTAGATACGTCCTCGAATGCGGACAGATGTCACTAATGCTGCTGAACCAATGCAGGCGCTTCCCACAAATGCTACGAGATGGCAGGTAGCGCTGTCTCGCGAACATGAATCTGTAAACTTCGCGAAATTGTCGGAAGATGGCCAATGCATCATGATTCCTAGAACACTATGACACCAACACATTCATTCAGGTAGTCTCTTGTAGATGGCAGCAGCTATCTTATTCAGATTACCAACTTCGCAAAACGTGAGTTCGTAGGTATAATTTAGGTGAGTCATGTAAATTTAATTCGTTTACACATTTAATGAAAAGTGCTAATTAAAAGTGCTAATTAAAAGTGCTAATTAAAAGTGCTATGTATATAAATATATAATATCTATTTCTAACAATAATGATATTTCATTAGAAAAATAATGACTTAAAATGTTTAAACTACTTAAACAATAATACCAAGCAAAATAAGAAATCATGTTATAAACAAATATATTATTTAAATCTTTCTTGTGTTTTTAGTAATATGATTTTCAAGTTGCCTTTACCGTCTATCCTACCTAACAGTTGCGTCCGTTCTCCCGCGCATTGGTAGCGGGACTATGCGGGCTAGAGTTGGCAAACTTTTACTAGGCGGAGCCAGTAAGACTGCCACTACTATCTTTCTGCAAACATCATCTCACTCTATGGCATTAAATAAATAAATAAACTTTATTGACAAAAAGCAGTTAGAAATCGCGTATGACCACGTGGAGAACAAACTAATTTACTCTCCGGGAGCAAGAAAGGGTCATCCCATCAATTTCGACCAAGGGGCCTAAGACAGAGGAATATTTAACGTTTCAACATACTCATAACGATAAAAACGGACCAACGTAACTATATGGTTCAACGCCGTAGAAAAATATCCTGATGAGACATCGAAAAACGGATTTTTTTGCCATGATTCTGGAAGGGACTTTGTTCTCGGAAATTACAAATTGAATCATTTTATTTGAAAAAAAAAATCCCTTTATCGATGGCAAATTTAACATTATCGTCCTATCCTAACCTTATTCCTCGTATATCCTTCCGCGAGTGTTGCTACCTCCACCATCGCCTCCATCTTCACACTTGCAACAGATTTTCTGAAAACGGAATCGCCGGGTCTAACAAACCTAACATCGCTGACTGTGACCGAACAATTGTTTATATGGTTCCTTGTGGGACCATATTCTTAAGTTTGGCCATAAAAACGATTGTTGGGCACGTGTTACAGTATTAACATAATACCAACAAATATTATATTTAATAAAAAACAAAACAGTCATTTCACAAGTACGTATTATTATCAAACTATAAATCATTCGGAAAGTATTGTTGATAAATCGTAAGTATTAAATAACACTAAATTTCCGAATAATTATTTCAATATATGCCGCTCCGACACTAGCGATTCTTTTAAAAAAAATCCGTCTCTACCCGAAGGAAAATCAGAGAAAAACCCGGACCAGGATGGGGTTTCAGAATTAATGTACACAACCGTGCCAAGGTTGAGTGCATATACAACTAAATTAAAATGAATAATAAGGTACAATACAAGCATACAATAAAATAGTTTTGGAATTGTTATCAGATATTTTTAAAGTACTCCAGCAATTGTGTGATGAAGTTCAAGTTGACTATAAGTTTTATTGAAATCAATAAATTCTTTTACGTTGTAGAAGCTCTTGTGTAACAGGTAAACGGAAACTATACACCGGTGCAATAGGTAAACATTACTAAACACATCTCCTTTTCCAAACGTTAGTTCGTCGGCTGAACTTATACTCCAGATTTTCACTGCTATGACCCACCAATACGAGGTATCGTGAAACCGACCGCCGCCTCGGCATCTTTTCAATTGTTCCAGATGACTCGTGATGCCGTGGAGCGTCGCGACCCTTGTCCCGGTGCGCTAAGCACAACTTCGTCGGCGGGAACCCAGTGGACTGCTGATTTTGGCAAGCGGGGAAAGATGCGACTTGTCAGTCGGTAGGCCAACCCCAGTGTTCTGACCTCCTCCCGTCACGAAGCCTTATTACGAGGATCACTACACACGGAAAATGTGCCCGAAAATCATAGTATCGAGCGAACCCTTTGTGTTCTCGTTCCTATGCTGAAAGTTACGTGACTTTTCCGAAAATCATGCAATATGGCTACCAACACAAATTGCCCACATATACGAATTTAAGTAATACATATTACATACATATTTAAGTAATACATAGTACATACATACGAGTATAATATTACATACATCCAAATACATATTAATAGTAGTCACTAAAGCGACTATTTGCTGTAAAGAAATACAAGTTAATATCACAAGCTAAGACACAAGTTAATATACGTTCCACACGCTCGATGCAGAAAGAACAGAATAGTACCACAAGTGAATTGAATTGATGGTTCATATTGGCTATGCGCTTAAGTTTTGAGAAGTTCGAATGTCCTGTCAGCGTAACGCGAGGTGCAAATATCATTACTCCTATGATCGATGGCGAAGTAAAAGTGTTGACTACATTGAGCAAAAACTCTGTACCAACATCAAGCCAGTTATACAGACAATAAGTAAAGAAATAAATAGTTCATTGTCAAGGGATCTGTTACGAACTGCTATAATATACAATAAACTGAGACTATAAAGTAATTTACTGCGTCTAATATACAATAAACTAATAAACACAGTGGGTTTCCGTTCATTTTTTTTCTTCTTAAGTTGAATTTCTCGGGGTAAAGTAACATGACTTTCAATATATGCTGCTGTGTATCTCGTCCCGCTGCTCGGTGCCACCGGTACCATCAACTCTGCACGCACAAGTGCACAATACAATCGTAAACCAAGAAATTACACTCCAGCTTTTGAAATAATGCGAGATAATAGAATCTCCGTTACTTTACTCCTTGGCAAGTTTCTGAGTATGGTTCGAAAAAGAGGGAGGCTGAACTGATGAAGGAGATTGACCAGAATGAACACACTTAATTTAAATCTGCTTAAATTATTATTGTTATTATAATTATTATAAGTCATAGTAGTAGTAATATTAGTATTCTATTCTATTTTAGTCTGTTTTCATTGATTTAAAAATGTGTACATGTGCGGATATGGGTACATGTACTT
>NNCF01128996.1:40844-50933 GCA_002313205.1 Laupala kohalensis
TGTTATTTAATGTTACTTTCACTTTGATAGTTTATGAAAGTTATAGTATATTGTGGTGTTTGTAACTAGGTAATGTTTTTTTTGCCATGAGACTGATAAATCTAGTCACGTTATCCTATGGATATATAAAAGGTTTTACAGTAAACTTTTCTTTAAATTTAACATTGGCATTGGTACATATTTTGTGAATTTCTTATTGTGAAGTTAGTGTTCTCACAGATATTCTCAGGTTGACAGACCTCTCCCATTTCATTGATGGATTGATATTCAGTTTGTAGAATGGAAAATTTCAGACATTTTTTTATATTGTATTTGTAAATGGGAAATGTAGCGTGCGATTGAATTGATTAACACCTTTCTCATTTGTTAAACAGAATGATATTCAACTTGTATAAATCAAAACTGTATGGTTTCTTCATAGATTATTGTAACTAGTTCATACTATGATATATCTATCGCTTTTGGTGACATGGTACTGGTGGATTGTCTTCATTTCTTTATCAATTATTTCTACTTGACCTTCATTAGATTTGTGGCATGTAATTCTCTCATGCAATGAGCAGAGGTATTTATACACCACTGTGGCTTAAAGCAAAACCAACATTCCATTGACTGCTTTCTATATAGCCTTTCTATGACAGCTTTTCTCATGTGACTTGTTTTAACAGTCTCATTTATTTATTATTGATATGAATAGTTGGTGGATATAAATAAATGAGTACCTTATTGCAAGTATACCCCATTTTTGTATACTGGATTGTATATTTCCATTCATATGAGAATGTCCTGAATCTTTATTATGAATAAATAGAATTAAGAGCAAGTATGTATTTTCTTTGTGTACATTTCCTGTCAATTGTCCTGTTTTCATTTTCTATTTCATATGTGTAGTAAAATATTTCAGTTATACATCCTGTTAACTATTCACAAATGTTAATTTTTGTAGGGAAAGTATTTTCAGCTAAATTATTGTGAAATTATGAAGCATGAGGTCGAGGGAGTGGGGGGTACAGTACCTGGTGGGGGAAGGGGGAGGGGAATCGGGAACTGCCACGCGCCCTGTGGCCGGTTTTTGAACTTGGTAGTTTGCATAGCATAATGTTAGGAGCGCTGAAAGCTGTTAATACACCGTTAGTATGGGAGAGGGGCGTCTGGTTTATAGTCTGTGATTCTGACATTGTTAAAAAGCAGCGTTTTGTTGGAGTTTCTCGTCTTCTTGACAGTTCCAGATCTCTTTGGCGTAGAATCGGATTGTACGCCCTGTCCAGATTGCTTTTTACCTCCCGCATCAATTCTTTCATCTTCTGAAACTTCCTCCTGCCGAGTCCTGACTATATCTTGTTGATTTATGCTCTATTTAAGATTGTGAGCAAATTTACCGGTTCCTTGTCGTTTCCCATGCGTCCTCCCATTTATTTATTTACTTTTTCCTTTCCTCCATTTTTACGTTGGTGTTAACAATGGTTCCACGAGTAAACCTATGGTCACGAACCACGGAGCTCTGCGAGTGGGATGAAAGCTAAGTGCATCTGAGACTCACCTGGTGTCGCGGGGATCGTTTGAGATACGCACTTTACAATCCCAGTGTCTGCAAGGTCTTCAAACAAGTTATTTTACTTAAACGAACCAGAAATCTTTTTTCTTTTCTTTTCTCGACTAGGAAGTCAAAACGGATTTCTTTAGTCACTTATTTGCAAGACACAACTACAATAACCAACCTGGAGTAAGTTAATCTGCAAATACCAAGTTTCACCAGTGTTGAATGGAGCGTATATTGAATGGAACATATGAATGGTTACTAAATAACAATATTATCGAGAATAGTGGAAAGACATTCTACTCTAAGTACAGTGAAGAACAAATCTAACTTCATATATTTAGCGAAATAGCATTTTTTTCAACGGACTTAACATAAACGTCTTGCCCTTTGAAAATAGTTGCTTGTTGTTTTAAACAAGTGTGCAATAACTTTAAATTATTAATATTCCCTTCGATGTGCAAATATATTAAAGACAATCATTATAATATACAAAAATGATTTATTTCATGATTACTTGATGGTTAAAATCACATATTCACAGTTGTTGAGGATAACGTTTCGAGGCCACGATTCTAGCCTCCTCTTCTTGTCTATTCCATTCCATTAGGTTGCGCTACTGCACATACCAAGTGTTGATATGCCAGTAGCAAAATTTTGTGAAGTTCACATGTCAAATTTTAAAAACATTGATAATCGTGTAGTTTTATATTAAAATTCTAAATCTGCATCGTTCCTATCGTGCACTACGTCTTTACATTCTGACGTTATAGTGTGAACTATTCTTTGTTATGAGTTTACTGGAGGCGTGTTGTCATCCCCGGAACGACTTATTTGGAAGAAGCAAGGACCCTAAGACAGAGGCGGATTTAAAAATCAGCACACTCCTAACAATAGTTCCAAACGTGTTATAAAATTTGTACCAATACCAACAATATCAATATTTGCATAATACCAACAAATTTGTATTTAATAAAACACAAAAAATTATATCCGAAGTAAGTACGTATTATTATCAAACTATAGATTATTCGGAAGGTATTTCTTACTAATCAAAACTATTAAATAAAACTAAATTAAAGAGATTTATTATTTCAATAGATGCCGCCCCTAGACAAGAGCCTAGCGAGTCTGTATAAAAAATCCGCCTCTATCCGAAGGAAAACCGGGGAATAACCCGCGCCTGGATGGGACTACAGAATCCATATACACAACTGTGTCAATGTTGAGTGCGCATAAAACTAAACGTATATGAATAATAAGACATAATATAAGCGTGCAGGGAAATAGTTTTGAAATTGTCATCAGTTATTTTGAATGTACTCCAGCAATGGCGTGATAATGTACAAGACTTATTTAATTTTTAATAAAATCAAGAAATTCTTTTTCATTTTAGAAGTACTGGTGTAGTGTGTAGCTTTTATCCGGGTATTTGAAGAAATTCAATCTACATCGCATGGGTTTGTGGACAAAACTTTGAATATCCATTAACGCACTTTACACACTTTTCTGTTGTGTACTCGTACTTTCTTTGTGTCATTGAATCTCCTTCATGAGACAATTCCGAGCATGTGTACCCTGATGACTTTTTGTTCCTATTAATGTAATCTATGAACCCTCCAATTTTGTGCGTTGAGTTCTGGAACACTATGTATAATTGATTCATATTTGCGCATTATATACTTACGATACGTTTCCATTTTGCTCATGATAAATAATACTACGCACCAGAAGAACGTTTACGTTAAAAACTTTGTCACTAGTCTATTATTTGGATGATATTTTCGTAGTAATTAAAAAGCGCATGCTCTCGGTACAAAACCTCGTGTTGTAGCTCAAAGTGAAGTACACATAATGCAGTAAACATGTCATTTAATTTAATATAAAATACTTGGTAATTGTGGGATATTAGTAACATTATCAAAGAATGATAAATTAAAACTTTGAGCAACAAACTAACGACGTTTAATTTATCATTCTTTAATGTAAAATATTCCTATAAATCTTGAAACTAGTGAAATACTTTTGCTGAATTATGTGTTTTGAAGATTCTTAAAATGACTTCCATTTCATCCAATCACGTATAGGTTTTTTACCCTATTTTTGATCAAAACATTTACTTATTACAACGATTTAAACATATTATATTTTCTAAAAACTAATCAAAAAATTGTTTCTGATATTTATACACAATCTTAGGTCTTTTCTTTTTTCTTGTGAAACGTTTTCTTCTTCTATTTGATGCTTCTCCGAATTCGTTTCCGATTTCATCCTCTAGTTCCTCTAATTGAGCATCCAACAGTAATTAGCTAACATATGGTCATCCCTCTTCCTTGCTAACGTCTCTTGATATCTCGGACATCCTGGTGAAATCTTTCACCCTGTTCTACACTATAGGCTCCCAAGTTCACAATAGTCAATATGGGAGTGTAATAAACTTTCAAGCTCATCTTGCATCTTTTAACTTCATAAGCTCAGGTGCGGATACAAGGAGAGGGTCAAGGGAGTCATGAACCCCACCCCTAAAAACCCACAGAGAATGTGTTTCTAGACGCGCAAAAGCGTTTATAATTTTGAAGAAGGTTGACACATTTTAACGATTTTAACCAGTAACTAGTTCTGCAGTATATTTGTAGAAACGATTTAGCAACGCACAACGAGTCATACACAGTACGACAAAGTTATAGTGGCGGCGATGGTGGTGCCATTATGATTGTGAGAGTGGGTATTGATGTTCATGGGAAGAAGTCTACGGACGTCCACAAGTTATGAACGGCGGTTCCCACGCACGGCGCACCCACGAGAGAGGGGGGGGGGGCTCAAGTATAAATTTAACAATTATTCTATTAAACGAAAAAAAAATTAACTGTATCGAAACTACATAGAGCATAATTTTATGATCAAAATTGATTTAGAGACATATATGAAGGTTATACAAATTCTCCGACTTCGAGTAAACTATTATTCTCTGAAATTTTTAACGAAACCGGATTCCAACCACGAATTCTTCGCTCTACCAGGATCTCTGTAAATCTCAGAATGTAAACAGAAATAACAGCTTACAATCATCAAGACTTCTCAATCTTCCTCTGAGAGGTCAACACTTCCTTCATACGGATATGTTAGCATAACTCTTACGCATAGAAGTGATATCAAGAATATTTCTCATTCATCCAAAACATTTCAATAACCTCGGGCTGGGTTTCTCTCGTGTAGGACTCTCATATATAATTCATAGGGCCGATTTTCCATTAGAAGAGGTTTTTCATGTTATGTTTGTTTCCATACTGATCTGTTGCTAGACGGTTTATCACATAAGACACATAAGATTAATATGTGTACTTAATTAAATTATTAGTAGTTCTTGTAGGGTTAGCACCACCACAAAAAATCCGATCAAAATTCGTGATAAAAAATATATGAACATACGTAATTAAAGAGTACCTAATCGGCTCTCTTCCTGAGTAATGTCTCTGAGCTTATGTATTACTACACAATAATAAAACGATTTAACTGCTGTTTGAACGGAAACATCAGATGAAATCTGAGCCATTCCAAATTTCATGTTTTGTCCAGAGACCGATATGTTATCAAATCAAATCAAAAGTAAATTGAAACTTGATTTATTAACAATGTTTTAATTTAAAACCCAGAGTATAATATTCATAGACCATTTTTCTGCCACTTGGAGTTAGTGCTTTGGTTCATTGTTATCAAGAAATTGGATTTTTTAATCTTATAATATTTTCTAGGAAGTTTAAGTAGCATACTTCGATTAAAATTGAAAAAGAAGTAAATTTTTCAATTTTATTTTCATGTTAGGGTAATTTTGAAATTTTTTTGTTGAAATGAATTTTTACCCACTCGGTCAAAGCCAATGTCTCAGGAATTAACAATACATTCAAATTTTGGGTTCAATAGAGAGGAATAGTCCCAATTGTATAGAGAACTTGTACTAATTTTTTCAAAAACCGCAGCCTCAGCGCCGTCTTTCACAAGTAATTTTGTTCTTGTCCTTGAAATATTAAATGTTTCTGTACCTTAAAAATGTGAAATAAGTTTTAGTGCCTTTAATCAGAATAAACGTTTTGCATCACTTTCCCCAGTAACACAAGCATTTTAAAATAATATAGTCTTTGGCATAGTACGTTCCAAAATACATTCCAACCGGAGAAAAAAAATTAAAATTCTGAAGTAAATTGTAAGGAGGGTGTACCGCATATTAATTAACACTTAGATGACCTAAACTTACAATTACTTCAGAATTTTAATTTTTTTTCTCCGGTTGGGATGTATTTTGGAACGTACTATGCCAAAGACTATATTATTTTATGATCCCCTTTAAAATAATAGTAGTATCCGCCCCTGCAAAAGAATTCCTTGTACAATGGTTTTGCATTCAGGGTCCTTAGTATTCCCCACAAACTTGTGCACTACACTCTTGAAGAGTTCCACGCTTCTCTTTCCTTTTCTCTCATTGTCTCCAAAAATAAGGGATCAGGTGATACTTTTCTTGTGTCGGGGCCAATGGAAATTTCCTCTTTTAACTTGACTTCAGACAGTTTCGGGAACTTGTTACACAGATATCTGAAACAATCCCCATCTGTTGGCAGTGATTTGACAAACTGCATTATAAGCCCCAATTTAATATGAAGAGGTGATGATAAAACTTTTTTTCTGGCGGAACCAAGGTCGCATTGATCAGGTTTTTCTCGACGGAGGTTAAATTGTCTCGTGGTGACCAGTCAATTTTTGTCCAGTACAGTTGTCTGGCTCTACTACCCCATAAACAAAGAAAGCAAAGATAATTTACATAACCCTAGTATGGTACCCAGTGACAACATGGTTAGAATTTTTAAATGTCCACAAACCATCCATTGATGCTCATGATATTCATTTTCTCCCATCTGAACCGAGTGTCGCATAGGAAGAGATGCAAATACATTTCCATTATGCAGTGGCTAGCTGCTTTGAGGCTAGTTTTTCGAATAATCAATGAATATTCGCCATTCTGATGAATCATATTCCATTTAAAAGCATCTCAGGTGCCTATGAACATCATTACAATAAACCGGATTTCACTCTTTGCAGAAAAACTGAGTAAATTCTCTCTCTCGATGACTGAACCACAAAAATGAGGTCCCAGACTATAGCAGGGATCATTTTTTTCAGCCTCGGTCCTTGCAATTTCGATACATCTTTTGAAAGACTTAAGTCTCTTACTAGGTCGTTGAGCTCACTCTGAGGAAAAAGTTCCCTCCTCAACAGGAAAATCTGAGCTAGATTCGTCCTGGGAAGCTAATATGTCTGAGTACTCTGACTCATTCAGTACGTCATCTAAATTAGAAGGTGACTGTGGAACTGTGGAAGAAGTCATGCGACACTGGACGGATAGCTAAGTCAAGGTCAAGGTAATATATTTTCTGTCTTTTTTGTATTAAACCCTTTCATATCTACCGAACAGAAGTAGCACTCGTTTGTGTGATTTTTCTTTGCACGCCATATCATAGTAATGCCAAGACGAAAGAGTTTCTCTTACGCTTAGTACACAAAAGAAGATCCTCCTCGCATCTTCTTGATCCCATGCTTTGACTTGATCTCCAAGTTTAAATTTGAAATACGCAAAATAAACTTTATCACAAACTCACTTATATTTCATTGTGTATTCACCACAAACATAAAAGAAGCTGTCGGAAGAAATTACTCAACCTTTGTGAGCCACATTCCAAAAATAAAAACATAAGCGCAGTAGCGTTCGAATGCTGGATATGACAGCTGTGTGTGGCATTAGATAGCCAGGGAGATACTGAACATATTTAGCTTGTTGAAACATGATCTAATCCAACAGCAGGTTGGTTATATTTATTCCTAGTACCCCAGATAACATGTCGAAACATTCTCAACCTTAGCTTTAAGGCCATGAAATCTTAGATTTAAGGCCATTATTTAAATTAAAAAATAATATTAAATTTTAAGTTAATCAGGAATTTTATGCTAAATACAAACAAAAATTTGTGTGTAGGAAAAATATTTACGTGAAAGAACTTTTTTGGTATTTTTTCTTTTTTACCAAGTTGAAATCTATAAGAAAACGTATAAAAATCGTTTGCAGTTTTTTACTTGCAGACCTGTGTAATGCAATAGATGAGCTAGAATAGCAGAGAACGCTAACATATTTTTGGATGTATTGCAACACAAGAAATTTTTGGTTTATTGCACCTTAAATAAAGAATGAATAGTAAGTAAGAATGGGATTTATTGTTCTGTCATATACATTAAGTATTTACTCGGCTAACGTTCCGAACATTAAACAGAAATTCTAAGCCCAAACTATTATTTGTAAGAACGTACAGTATGTTCACAGTATATTTATGTAAAATACCCTTTTTCCGCCCCCCTCCCCACCAAGAAAAAAATTAAATCAAACACATTTTACAGAAAAATTAGTTTCCTCATTCTCACTGAGGTTTGTTTCTCACTTTTCAAAATTTAAATCAACAACCACCAGACAAAGACGTGTACGTACCGACAAAGTGCTGCCTGACACGGTCGGACTCACTCGCTTGCCACCCCGATTCGTGGTTCAGGTATCTGTTCTGCAGTCCATCTCATCATCTGAGCGAGGAGTATAACGAACGGAATCTAGTGCAAAAAGACGCGATTATCGGTCAATCAGATACCCGTTTTAATCCTTTTCCTGACAACCACTTAAGATTACTTTAAATATTATCCATACACAGCTAATTCAAGGTGAATCATTCTAAATGGATTGTTTTGAAGTTAACTTTTTTATTGAAACTCTCATTGTAAAACAAATATATATTTTGTTATATCCGCGGAATGAGCGGAACGAGAATACGACAGGTGATAAACACTAATTTATTACAAAACAACAAGTACACTATTTGCATACAATTATATATTACGCAGGCCAATAAACTAAGCGACCCTGGTCGCATTGTCCGTGATGTCTCTCACAGTAGAGAGCGTCTTGTCAGAAGACGTCACGCCGGTCCGACAGCTCCATTTACGCCGGCAGAAGACGGTGACCGCGACAGACTGAGTGTGACATGTGCCACGGACTCAGAGAGACAGAGAGAGAGGGAGAGAGAGAGAGGCATCACGGACAATGCGACCAGGGTCGCTAAGTTTAGTGGCCTGCGTAATATGTAATTGTATGCAAATAGTGTACTTGTTGTTTTGTAATAAATTAGTGTATATATTCTGATACCCCCTTAAACACTGAACACAAGCTAGTGGTGATGAAAATTCGAGTTAAAACTCCACCACAGCAACGTTTCAAGAAATACGAAAAAATTAAGAGTGAGGAGCTTAGATAGGACGATATAAGGAAAATATATGAACAAGTCATCTCTACCAAACTGGAAGTAAGAAGAGGAGACAAAGAGGACGACATAGAAGGAAAATGGAGACACCTAAAAGAAGTAATATTGGAGGTTGCAACAGAAGTATGCAGGAAGAAAATCAATATTTAAAACAAGCAGATGGTGGAATGAGAATGTAAAGGAGTCGGTTAAAAAGAAAAAGAAAGCCTATCTGAAGTATGGGAAAACAAAACCACTAGAAGATAAGGAAAAGTATGTGGAGGTCAGGAAAATAGCAGGAACAAAAGTTAAAAGAGCTAAGAAAGAGGCATGGGAAGATTTTAGAGCGGAAGTGGAAGGCAAATATCGCCATAATAAGAAAGTTTTATGGCAAATAGTTAGAGGATTAAAAGGGAACTATAGGAAACGGTAAGAAGCATTAGGGACCAGGATAACCACTTATGAACAGGGCAGACTGAGACATTTGAAACGTGGAGGAAATATTACGAGAACATCTTTAGAATGGAAACCACGGGTGAGCAAGAAGATGAGAGTGAGAGTCACAATATTTGTTCACCGCTGGGAAATGAGAATGTGAAGGCAATTCAAACCTTGTGAGTGAGAGACACGAGGGAGAAGGAGCAGAAGAAGAAAACTCAGTAACAGAGAGGTGGAAGAAGCCCTGAAAAGAATCCTAATTTGGAACGCCTCCGGCCCAGATGGAATAACCCCAGAAATGATCAAGTATATTGGTAACACAGGAAAGGAATAGATAACAGATTTATGTCAACAAGTTTGGAAAGAGAGAGGAATACTTCGAGATAGGGAAGACATTATAATAGTTCCTATATATAAAAAGGAAGTACTCTGAAATGTGAGAATTATAGCTCTATCTGTTTTTCATCATGCATGAGTAAGGTCTATTTAAGAATAGTGGAAGGCACCTTGGGGGTCTTTAGACCTATGTATGTAATTTGTTTACTTTTTTGCTGTCATAGAAACAACAACAATAGCCGAGCTGCAACATCCAGAGCCTCTGAAACACAACAACAACGAGAGGTCAGGCTGCAACAAATCAGAGATAGAACGAGACGTTCACGAACTGATGAATACTCCGATTTACAGTGTGAAGCATTATTCTATGACCCTCACATAGATTACGCACATCACGCCAGTATCAACATAGGAAAAATGGATTTAATTTGCCGCAATTGCCAAGCCAAAAAG
>NNCF01128996.1:62636-74491 GCA_002313205.1 Laupala kohalensis
CCCTTTAATTGCAAATAAACCATAACTTCTGATGTATTTTAACTGCAAAGAATTAGCAGTTACCTCAAGGGGACGTGTTAATTTAAAACTTAGTTTAGTACCCACAACTTGTTTACCTTACTGTCATGAGGGTGGAAGAAATCACGAAGAGCGTTATTATTCAATGCAGCATTTATTTTTAAATTAGTACCTCACTTGTCTTTTCACCACACCCAACTTAATTACTACATGGTTTACAGGAGGAAGGAAAAATATAATTACAACTCAGAATTAACTATTAAATAACTCAGAAATACTCAGTTTCAATATATACAATTGCAACTGACACAACATTCGAAAAAAATACAATTAATTCGCACGTAAAAAACTTTAATCCTAACGAGTAAAAAAGTGACAAAATAATGTCGAAAGTTTAGTTTAGATGCTTACAATTGTTGATCAGAACCATTGAATGCAGAAGTAAGTTCGTCTTTCTTGCTACACTCTTCTCGAAAACGCCTATTGACAGTACGAAAGTGCGAATGTTTTCATCGCAGTACCTCACGACGTATTTACAATAATAAAGTTACAGGATTATTCCAATAGGTAACTCGTAAGACAGGAATTAGTACGCCCAACTAGTGGTGAAGTTTCCCTAACAAGTTAAAACGGCGTGCATTCCTATTGCTAAGTGCAGAACACTTTACCGCGCACCTAAGACAATGTCACATTTACTTGTCGTGTCCAGAATCTAGTCGTTGCATGGCTGAAATTCAAAAGAGAACCCGTCGTCTGTTTTTTCGTGAGTATGGGGCACTAGTTCAGTAGCCAGGGAAATAAGAAAGGTTAATCCGGGATATATACATACGTTTTGATCTCAATCGTTCCTTATGTTTTCGGAGGTGCCGAATCCGGATTTTAACTTTGCAACTCGTAAAACATCTGCGTTTTGAGAAACATTCGTTTAGAGAAAATTCGATTAAATTTGTTTATTATCCTCCATATGGTCATACGCAGTTTGTTACTGCTTTTTTTTGACAATAAAGTTTATTATTATTCACTTAAAATGTTGTTAGTAGTTTTTTGTTTAAAACTCGAAGCGTACACGATTGTAGACAAAAGTGGTACGTTATTTTATGGTACTTGGAGCGAAACAAGAATATAAAAGACATTCATGGAATTCTTTCCCTGTGAAACAAGAGGATGATGAGTAGCCCGGAACTTCTGCATCTAAGCGCCTTCGAAAAATTGAATAATTTTCATATTCTTTATTCAATTACGTATGGATGTAATGTTTTACAAGTTAACGGGATAAATGGTTACAAATATGGGTATTGAAGGACAGAATGTACTCTGAATGGTTCGTAGCTGTTCGGTTCTCTTTCCATTGTAGCATTTGTAATTGGGAAAGGAAGCGTGCTATTCAAGCTTATCTGCATGGAGCGATAGGAACGAGTTGGGTGCGCCGGGTAGCTGGGTTTGCCAACACCTTGGCCCACGTGGAGGGGTTAGTAGAAGTGGTTAGTAATATTTAGTTTTTGATACTAGGAGGAGTTGGATAGAGGAAGGAAGGTTGGCTTTTCAGTAGACACAGCTATATGAACTGGGACATTCATGTGAAAAGCTACAAATTTTTCTGGTCTCACCGGAAATTGAACCCGGGATGACTTGATGAAGAGCAAGAACGCTACCACCAGAAAGGCGGGTGCGTCCAATAAACATACACTCAACTCTATCGCGTTGACTAGAGCCTAAGCAGTTGATTTGACAAAAAATACGCTATGAGAGACATAATTTAAAGTAAATTTAATGTAATACATTTTAGTTTTGGTAATGTCCTTAAAAGTGTCTAATGTTCGAGTTATAAGCAAAAAACCGAAAGAGAAATTGTCTTTTGGGTCCCTTTGAAATTTTGGTGCAAATTATCCGTGCTGTTTGATAGACAAAAATCGATAAAGACATTACATCTATTGTACATTTTTTTACCTACTCTAGTATTGTCTATGTTTCGAGTTATAAAAAAAATAAAAAAACATTTTTAGTGTTTCATTTTTTATTAAAACGTTCAAGTTTTACGAGTTGACAAACTTAAAATTTGGATTCAGTACATCCGGAAGCATAAGGAACGACTGAGAAAAAAACTATATTTTTTCCCCGCCAAACTACCATATTACTAAACTACACTACCTGCTGATTGACCGGAGAGATGGAGGGTGTCGTGAAGTAGCTTGAGCAACCGACCCGCACTGGAGTCTCGCGTTCACACCGCGAACTTCGCTCCGCGTACAATTTAAATATTTTCGTGGTGGATTTTCGATAAATCAGAATATAGTACTTCAAAATATGAGATATTCTTATGATCTATTCTATTTTCTATTATAATTCAGTTGTAATTAATCTTAGTTTCTTAGAAATTAGTAAGCTCGAAAATGAGTGTCGGAAACGGTTAAGTTAGAAAGCTTTAATAATAATACACTCATATACTTGTAAAATATTGCATATTTACAATTGTTTAAGATTTACGTATAGCTTAGATAAACTAATATATTCAGTACTTTCGTATTATGAGACAATTCTTTTATTCGACAATTGGGTTGCCCGTCCCTATTATATTCATTTATTTTCTCTTCCTATGACGTCATTTCATTATTTTATGTACTGATGCCAATTTACTTTCAGCGTATTGATTAACGTGTTTCTATACCGCCTTTGAAGACTTCACAATCCGGGTCTACTTGAGACCTATTCAGTCGTTCTTTTACTTTCGAGAAATATATATTTCATAGTTTTTGGAAAATTTCATCATTCATTAACAGTTTGTGAGAATATGACCCCTCGTTTCATTAGCGTATGAACTACTCTTTCAATCATTTCCGAAAATACGATATTAAAACCAAACTGGTGGCAATGTGTATTATCTATTGTTGTTGCAATATTTTCCTATTTTATCTACTTTCAACGTGTAGAATATACAAGGAAAATAAAATTTAGTGTGATATTGTAGACAATTAATTATTAATAGCTCTTCTTTATTCACTAACAATCACTTCATTATTAATGTCAATATCAATTTGTGCAAATTATATGTTATCTGGAATTGGATGGAAGACGACGTTTCAAGGTTGAGATACGACCTCTTCAGGTCTAAGTTTCTCTATCAAGACAATATATCTCTTATTATTATACATCAAATAATTTAAACTATAATGTTAGTCATTAATTAAATACGTTAAAAATATATACACAAAGCGTATCAAATACTCACAGTCTATTATGCAGTCGTATCTGGACCTTGAAACGTCTATCCAATTCTAGATAACATATAATTTGTACAAATTGATATTGACATTAATAATGAAGTGATTGTTAGTGAATAAAGAAGAGCTATTAATAATTAATTGTCTACAATATCACACTAAATTTTATTTTCCGTGTGTAATGTATTAAGATAATCAGAAAAAGGAAATGTGTGTTTAATTTCAGCGTCGAGCATTGCGTTTTGTTTATGCGTATGATGATAACAGTTGTTCGTTCTGTAGTTGTGGACTTGACATGACCTCATGCAGTGACATTGTAGTTTCGATGATAGCTGTACATGCAGTCAATGAATGAAATTATAAAAAGTGCTTAAATTTTGCGACAGGGTTATGATTTCCACTTAACATGGTCGCCCAGAAGGGAAAGTTTCTATCCACATACCCTTATTACGTCATTTTCTCCTTCACAGACACAGAGAAGGAGATACGAACATGAAATAATATGAGAGAATTGTGATAATCGCAATTACTTTGAGTATTTACAGTGTTTTTAAATTTTCGTTCTACGCTTTAATTAAGTAATTTATGACTTAGTATCATATTTTGGACGATTGCAATATATTTTGTGTGTTTTTAATTCTCAAAAATTTTCAGAGTATACATTTGTTTATTAATCTAGATCTGACTTTGTTGAATAATGCTCTCTTTTAATTTTCGAAACATCATTCTTCCGTAGCACACGATTATACTCCTTTCCAAAACATTTCTTCATTAGAATTTTCGTTCCTTTTCAAAAACCTTTGAAAATACTGTATTCTATAATACTCTACCATTACTCTCATAACAGCAACTCTACCATTACACATGAATGTTTCATGTTTTATTCAATAATGATCATACTACGAAACCCTTTGTAACACAGTCTTCCATGTTCGCTATCCTGTCATTGTTTCTCGTCCAGTTCTTATTTAGACTTCCTAATACATTTCGATATATTCTATTGTTTATTTGGAGTCATACATTCATTGTAATCAACCCTAATAAATCGGCGCATGATATGGTATTACTCTCATAACAGAAGAAAGTACACATAAATATCCTGTATTAAAGAGATATAGTTTTAGTTTTTTTGGAACGTCTGTAGCACTGACATCACGCAGAACATTTGTATGTTGTTCTCATTTCCCCAGTTCATTATTCTCTCTCTCATTTCTCGATTGAAATACCGGTTATGAAAGTGAATATGGATGCAGGAACACAGGTCGCAATGATGAAGCAAAAGTGCGGGGAAGCTACGGGACAAAAAACATCGGCCATTGGCCCATTCCTGATAAGTGAATGGACTGCTGAAACAAGTGAGTGTTGACTGGCGTACTCGCTCCCTCGCACGCACGCACCATCACTTGTTTGCCTTCCATTAATTTCACGGCCCTGTTAATACTCAACGCATTTCCTACACCTGTGTCGTGAATTTTGAATGCTGTTGCGTGTGCGAAGGAGGGGAAATGTATTCAATGGTCTGGCAGTCTCTATGCATACTATGGAGAATGTGAAGTCTCCAATCGTTTACGCGCTGGCGGAAGAACAGTTCTAGTATTTTTGTTTTGTTGGAATGTTTGTGAAGAAATTGAAGTGTTTAATTGAAGGATTAGGTACTTAAAAATAATTCAAGCATAATTCAAGATGCTAAAATTTGTATAATATATCGATATTTCTCTGAATTGGAACTCTCATAGATGGGGTCCAAACTAATTGGCATGATACTAACACTAATAAACGACATAAAAATAACACCGAGAAACAGACCCCGTGATGACATTGTGCTAAGGTCTTCACGGAAATGAATTATATGTATAACGTTGGTACAATGCATTCTATCCTATGTCTTAGAAATATTACAATAGTAATATGTGTGATAAAATATAACAATGACGAATAAGGGAAATATCATTATCTACTTACTAGTGTAAGGTCCTTATGATGTCAGGCGAAATTTCTGAGGCATGGAACAAATTTTCGAATTTTAGTACATGCATACGAATCATTATGTAAACGCTCCCACCTCATGATTAACCAATGATTTAAAATAGTAATATACACTCGTAAGTTAATATATGTTACTTATTTGATTCTTATAGTTAATATATGTTACTTATTTGATTATATATAGTTAATATATGTTACTTATTCACAAAAAAACGTCATCAGTAAATTTTAAAGCAATTTAAGTCACTATCCAACAGGTGGTCCCATTCACTTCAATGTTTTTATTCGTTTCATTGTCCAAGAACAAAACAAGTATTTGGAAATATGATTTTGTACATTTGTAAATGCCATGAGGAAAATTGCTTGCTTTGACCCAGAAGATACTCCCAACACTCAACACGGGAAGGGTTGCGTTCGCCATTTTTTAAGTGCTCTTATTAAGTAATCATTGAAGTTGCTATGAAAGTAAACGCAAACAGATGTACAAGCAATACTGAGAATTTATATACAAGTAGTTACTAGTAAAAATTTATAACACAAAAACTAATTCAACTATGACATTTCATAATGGATTTAACAATTTCAAAATTAGCAGTGTTTATTACTTGCATAGAGTCCTATCAAAGTTTATTCCTCGAGAAACAACTCAAGATTTTTTCATTTTGCTAAATGAAATTCTTAAATTAACGTTATTGGTTATCAGAAATTCTCTCCAAGTAAGATGTCCTAATTCATATATATTTGTTAAGCGTATGAGGACACAACACATTGGTATTGATAATTCCATGGTATTACATGAAATAATGGAATTGTGGAACGGGATCAAAAGAACATTTTAACTATATTATAGGATTTTTATAAAACATCAGTTAAATATTTTTAAAAATGTTTGCAAGTAACATAATTTATTTACAATTTTTATCTGATATTCATAAAAGCGTTAGTAAAATTTGAATATTTAATATGAATTGCATTAAATTTTCATCAATGGTTTATTCATAAAATGTCAAATGTATTTAACTCTTAATGACCGTGAAACTTTTTAATGTTCATAAACCATAAGAAAAATAAATTAAAGTTAGAAATGTTAACATGAATAAAGCAATATCCAAATTTCGATACACGGATCACATGAAAAATTAAAATATCTCTCACTTATTGTGATACAAATTACTAATTAATTTACATTCTTCTTACACCGATATAATCATATATTCTACCAATAACATAAGTTATTATGTTCGCATCTTCTTAGTACTATAGCGTCATACTTCAGATTATCCTTAAAATACCCTATACGTTTAAGAGAATGAACTCTGTATTCATTTTAGTGTGCAACAAGGAACCATTTTTTAAATTCTTACCAAATTTTTAAATCCTTCATTCATATGTGAGTCATAAAATTGTTAATGCCTTTAAGAGAATATATTTTTCCAACAAAAAAAACGTCTTAAATTGTTCCAGAAAAGTGTAAATATTTTTGGACAGCGGTGGTCTAGTGGTCGCATCTTCGCTTTTATGATCCAGCTGAGCGGTGGTGTGTGGGTTCAAATCCTGCTCTGCCGAACTTGGTGAGGTTTTCAGCTGGGGTTTCCCTCATCTACTTCAGACAAATGTCGGTTCGATACCATAAGTTCATCGGCAACCCGTTTCTCCTTTCCAATTTCCTATTAGGTGACGGTGAGGTGTTGAAAAGACACACAATGTTTTCCTCCATAATTCCCAATTCCCTTACCAAAATCAGAAAGTTAGATGGCCTGATCCTTTTCAAAAGGCATAAAATGAATGAATAAATAAATAATAAAAAATTAAAATACAAAGTACATTTTGAAAATTGGGACTTTTCTTCTCTCTTGCATCATGAGGATCTCCTGCCATTTTATGTGGGTTGTATAGCCGAATAACGAAATAAATTGTGATTACGTATAAGTGAGATTGGAATGTAATTAGAAAATACCAGTCAACTACAATGGCTGAACGGACCTAATATAGAAAGAAGTGTTTGGTCTCTTCATGACACTATCTTAATGAGAAGCATGTATCATCTGTCCCTTCTCGCACACCATACCTTTCATTCCGTGAATCGACGGGGAATGGGATGCAGCGAATGAAAGCTTTGCGGCGAATGCATACCGTATCGGGAAATGTTCACTACTGAATTCAACCCAATATCCAATGGCGTGAGTGTGAGAGACAAGAATGATGAGAGAATGAAAGAGGAATGGAATAATTGAAACACGGAAGCTCGCCTACTTGATTGTGTTCGGTGCGTAAATATGGAAGAACTTTGCTGCATATCTTTACTTGTAATTTAGTGATGAACGGAGTGTAATTTCCTATAGTAGTGAGAAACAATGGAGTCTGTGTCTCAGTCTGTAGAGTGCTATATAGCCGCTGAGGCTGGGAATTATATCCCAGTGAGATAATGAGTTATTTTTACTGACAAATCCATACGGACTCCCTGGTCTCTCCTGACTCATATAAAACGAGTAACTGACCCTCGTGTAATGATTCTGGTTGCAGGAACGTAACCTGAAATGTATTTTTGTGGTGTTCTACATATTTCGCTCGTAATTTATTGATGTTAATGTCAAAGTAATTTTTTCGTAATAATTTGAATTTGTTCAGTTCTATAAATATTTTTGTTAAAGTTGACCAATTACATGTCAATTAATAACTTTTTATACATATAAATACTTTCCTTGTGAATTAACTCTGAACTCTGTTATGAATTAAAATCTTCGTGTTGACGGCATAATGTGATATAAAAATATAAATGTTAACGTAACAAAACCCTTTTGGTGCGGGTCCGGTCTACGTGTCTAGCAAGTACATACATGCTGTCCGCAGCCTTGAAACTTTACTGTCCACGACCTTCATCTGACTGTTAGGAGAAATAAATTTCGTACTTAGGGAGTAATTAACTCATCTTTTTCTCACATCACGTTTTTCATCGACACAACATTTGTAGGTATGTGTGCAAGAAGAATGAGAAAAAATAAAATAAAGAATGTTCATGTAGAACTAATGAACTTAGTAATACGAACTAAAGCAATAATATTTTATTGAAAAATAAGTAAAAATCTCCAAAGGAGTAATGAAATAAATTATAACAATACTTTTCAAAAATTGATCATTTGACAGGGGACAATTTCTCTGAAGACGGTTGGATTGCACACTTACAATACCTGCTCCATTTTTTCCATTGACAATTCCAATATATTCAATGCCAATGGTCATCTAATTTCTTCAATTGACATAACATAATTGTACAAAATTGATTGTGTTTCTCTCATCATAATAAATAGGTTAGTTATACTTGAATTTTAATATCAATATATTTCTCATAAATAAGAATTATAAAATAAAAGAAGCATTAAGAAACTATTTGAGTCGTTTTTTAGCTTTGCAAAACATTTACTAACAGAAACTTTTATTATGTTAATTAGAGCATGAACTTTGAAAACCTTGAATTTTCGTATATGTACGACTTTTCAGTAGTTAAATTATTGGGATTGAAAGGATTATAATGGCGTATTTGTTTACCTTTCCGTGCCATATAAAAGCCTATCACATTTCAACGCCTTCTCAAACCTCAATGAAGATATTTTTGACACTCAAGAGTTTCTTCTCATAGTATACACTGGGATCTCTTTACCTATAAAATGAGACGGAAAGTAACAGGTCTTTGAATTGTGGGAATAAACACGCCGAAGATTTAAAAACGAAACATATATTCACACAAAATTTTACATGTATGATAAAATAATCGGAAATATAATCCGATTATTCCAAAATCATAAAATTATCGGAAAGGAAATACTAAATACGTACCCAAGAACTTAAATTAAAAACAAAATAAAACTACCAGTAATTCAAGACCATTATTACATTAAACCAGGCTCACGCCTTACATAATATTCTTAACATTTGCTTTTTTATTAAAGAAGGTTTTATGAAAGAACATGAAGGAGGGTTACATTCTTTAGTTGAAATCTACCGTTATAATTAAAAATATCAGGGGAGCGATACCTATCCAGATGTCACAGACTGAAATACCGATGCTTATCCTGGTGTCACAGATCGGCGCCCGCGCTACTGAAATATGAATCATTTACCGTTTCATAGTCATCGGTAACGAGTGTTGAGTATTAATTTAACGTAAAAAATCAAATGATTTAAACTTACAATTATTGCCTCTATAATAATTTTGTAAAACGAATTTTCACGAGAATCACACTTGTGCCATACGATTCCTAATATTAAAAACCCTCTACATATCAAGTCTCGGCATAATCCTACCATAAGTTTACGAGATAGCCGATTTAAACTTACAAATATTGCTCGTACAATAAGAGTTAGATTATTAATACATCTGTATTTATATTAAATTATGGCTGTAATTTATATTAAATTAAATAAATCAAACGACCTTATATTTACAGACTCGATTTATTGTCAAATATTTCTAGAAAAATATTTATGTAAACTTGAACGTTACGTAGCTTAACATTTTAGTGATTTTCCTTCATAATTCATCAGTAGTTTGAGAACATTAAATTTCTATTTATAAAAAAAATACTACCCTTCAAATTTATTTTTAAAGAATTTTTTAACATCTTTGAACGTATTTTAGTTATGTTACTGCACACTCATGTCGATGAAAGTGTTGTGTAACAATGACTTTTTTAGAATAAGAATATATACGTATTGTTGTAAAATACTGTTTCAATTGTGATAGTATGTATGGTGTGATATGATTATAGAAAGGCTATTTTTCTAACTTCACCAATTATGCTGTGGGCAATTTATCAACCATATATTAAATATGAAAACAAATGCGCATATAATTTATTAGAGCGTCAATTATTGTCATCAGTTTTTCAAACGTTCAATTATCCGAAGAAAAAAAAGATCAAGAAAAAAAATACAATCAAGATGATGTCGATGTTATTATTCCTTGAATATGCAAATACAAGTCAGCACAAGAGAACTAATCTTATCGCATTGAACGAATTAAAGTTAAATATTTTTTCTTGAACAGTAGTTTCCGTGAAAATCAACGAAGAAAAAGTACCATCTAATATCACCATAATAATAATAAAACGAAGAGCATTTCATTTTGTTATACACTTTTGAGGTGTTTAGTATACCCATAGTGTATTAAAGATAGAGCTTTCAGATACCAACCATCAAAACCCCTCTGGTGGCTCAGGTGGTAGCGTTCTTGCTTTTCACCAAGTCATACCGGGTTTCGGTGGGGTCAGGAAAAAATTGTAGCTTTTCACTTGAACTGGGTTTTATGTCCCAGTTCACATAGCTGTGACTGCTAAAAAGCGAACTCTCTTTCCTCTATTTACCTCCTGCTAGTATCAATAACTTTAACTATTACTAACCTAACCCCTCCAAGTTAGCCAAGTTGTTAGTAAACCCAATTAACTGACCCAACTACTAACAATAACCTACCATCCACCTCGTATCAGACCATGTATACATAAGCTTCAATAGCACACTACAGTGTCCATTTACAAACACTACAATGGAAAAATGAAAGGGAGCACTGTTCACGTAAAACGTTCCAGTAAGGTTCAGTCAGATGCGAGTGACCAAAAGAGGGATTATACCTGGCAGCGTGTTCACGGGAGCGTGGAAGTTATGGTATAATGCAACGGCAATAATGTTAACTAAAACTGTAACAAAAATTAGCTCACCCTTTAGCCAGTGACTCAAAGGTGCGTGCAATTTTATAGCAAATAATAACTCACAGTTTTGGCTGTAAGGGAGGTAGCCATGCTTGGATCCTGAATGGGACGAAGATCCAAAGAGCGTCTGGGGGCGAAACGTATCAATTGAATGAAATAAAATGACAAAACAAATGAAAAATGAAAAATAATATGAAAATCAAGAAAACGTTGCTTTCGTGGCAAATTGATGTAAAATATGTTTAATTATTTAGTTAATTAATGATGTTTTATTAATGTCGACAAATGTTTTTCATTGAAGATGAATTCTAGATTTAAAATAAAAAATCACAAAAATTGCACTCGAATGTCGAATGCTCGGACCTGTTAATATACATGAATATGCAAATGCCCCAAAATGGTTCCATTTCTGCGTAAACGGACGCAGTAAACCACGCAAATGAAATATCGTGGTTTTGAGCATTAAATGATATAACGGAGACTTCCTTCCGGTTCGTCTTTCACCTTTTTCTTTTCCAAAATAACCGCATCTAATAATTACTAGAAATAAAGCTACGTTAATTATTTATTTGCAAAGGATGTTTCTTGACGAGTTGAGCCCTGACAATTGACAGCGCTGACGCTTCTGATCATACTGGTATAAAAAATATTCGTTTAAACAATATTGTGCTTTATCATACGTTGTTCATAACTGTTCTGTCTTGTTTACGTGTAATATTGTTAAATATAAAACCGAGTAAAACTTGCTAACAACTAGCTGATGGGGGAATGTACTATATACGTAAATAAATAAATTTATTGTCAAAAAACAGTACAAACTGCGTATGACCACGTGGAGGAAAAAAAAACTTATTTACTCTCCGGAAGCAAGCAAGGGACCATCCCATCAATTCCGATCAAGGGCCCTAAGGCAGAGGCGGATTCAAAAAAT
>NNCF01128996.1:75028-198695 GCA_002313205.1 Laupala kohalensis
TGAGATTTACAAATTATCCGAACTATCCTCTTCTGAATTCTGAAAGTTTGAATACTCTGACCGGAATTACCCCAGAAGGTAATGCCGTAACGTAAATGGGAGTAAACGTTTGCAAAATAAACGCAACGGGAAATACGTGGACTAACTGCGTTAACTAAGTTTCGGAATACGTAACACAAATTGCTTAATTGGGAATTAAGATTGTCAATGTGACAATTCCATTTGAGGTTGTCTTGAATATGGAGACCTAAGAATTTTGTATTCGTAACAGTTTTTTAAATAAAATAGTCTTACTAAAGAAAAGTAAACGTTCATTTAACATGTATGTAATTGTGATTTATTTATTATCCGAATCGAAAGGATAATTGACGCTGTACTGTATTTTTGTAGGAACAGAGAAGTTATTCTGGCCACGGCAGTTGCCGTGTCTCATCCGTAGTCAGTCCATTGTGGGTCGAAACACGACGTTCGTGTTGTAGCAAACAAGCAAGGCGTGAAGGCAATCGTCTCGGAGTAAAGCGCGCTTTTTACGCGGTCGTTGAGTCCAGCACGATGGCCCAGAGAATACCCAGATCCCTCTACTCCCCTTTGCCAAAACACGTGGCGCAAGGCGTTGTATTTTCGTTCGTTTAACGATCGCCAGTTGTTTGTGCTTGAAAATGTTCGACAATTGAGAAAGACGAAGTCATTACCCGAACAACAATATTTACTATTTTATTTCTTCTTTTTTTTTTGTATTGTTGTATTTGTAAATGGGAAATGTAGCGTGCTTATGTAGTTGAAGCTTATCTATAAGGGGCGTTAGGAATTGGGTGGTAGGTCATTGTTAGTAGGAGTGATTAGTAGTTAGTTATTGATACTAGGAGAAGCTTGATAGGGGAAGAAAGTTTGGCTTTTCAGTAATATAAACTGGGACATTAATGTGAAAATCTACAAATTTTCTGGCCCCATCGGGAATCGAACCCAGGAGGTTTGGTGAGAAGTGACAACACTACCACCTGCGTTACCGGTGGGGCTAAATTGTTTTGGCTTATTTGTTTCGGAAGGTACACTTCTGCAACGTAACCCAATACCTTATCAATTGTTACCATTACTTTTCAAATTTCGTTTTATCTTGTTCCATCAACGTTTCTTTTTTCTTTTTTTTAACTGCCCGCTTCATCTTTTCTCCTATATTTCTGCCTCTCTTCCCACATTGTCTCCGTTTCATCTTCCTTCACTTCCATTTCCTTTTTACATTCCATTCTCTGCCGTGCATATTAATACAATTACAGATACTTTAATATATTACTTGAGCAATAATTGAGGCAAGATTTTTTCCTTTATCTTCATATCTCCGTAAAGATCCCAATGCAAAACAACAATGAATTGCCATTCAGATTCCATTGGATTGTTTTTATTTCTGTTTTCAAACAATTTGTCTTACAATAATAGGTGAACGTTGCACCTGATAGTAAAACATTTTTTACACTATTTTTGGGAAACGGGTGTGGTTTAATTTATTTTGCACCGCCTAACTACAAAATAGCTAAACAAATTATCAAATAATTTCATTGCATTTTACCTATATCATCTAAATTGTCATGATGATTCGTGAAAAAGCACATTCTCGAGAATATAAGCATGTTTTTTATTTCTTTATTTATGTAGCCATATTTACATTATAAGAGACATTACATGACTATCGTCTCGTAAATTTTGTGTTCTCTTTCTGCCACCTAATGTCTTTGAGTCTACTCATAGTCCCGCGTAGCCTCTCCACTACATTTTCAGTGCTTCATGGATCTTATATATCCCATCTGTAAAGGAGCGAAATACATCGTATCTTTTTTTAATCTCTATTATGGTATGTGACGTATTCTTTATCAATTCAGTTCTCTTCATCTCCCTCAGGTATCTAGCCCATTCTTCACAGAACATCCACATTCCTTTAATACCTGCTTGGCGGTTTCGGGATCACTGCCACACCCACACGTCTCATCAGATACAATAATATAAGTGGAAAAACAAACAAATATTGGGTAAGATTGAAAATAACTATAAAATAATTTCAAAAACTTTTTTAAAAATAAGCTTTTATTTACGCCATGTACTAAACCGAATAAAATAAATTTAGGTTTTTATTAAGGTAATGCAATGCCAAATGCTAATTCCCCTGTACATATTTCACGAAGTAGATCCTAATAAATAATCGTACTTTCCGTCTTGATCGCTAAAAATGATTTAATGTCTCATGTTGAATCATTTGTCTTTAAAGAGTTTGTTGCGCAAAATGTTCATAAAAGTAAAGACCAATTAATTTCATAGGACAGTGATTGATTGGTAAGAAATTACGTGCCGAAAAATGTATCTTCTTTACAATTCGCCACACCATGGGTCTTCACCAATCTTTTCTTGTTGTTAATCTATCATTATAGCATACCAATGAAAGTTCAGTTCCTTGTATTCCATAAATAATACTCTCTCTTAGGTAATTAATTGCATTTGATCAATGTCAAGTGTGAGAGTGTCAAGTGTGATTTGTAATGAAAACAGCGCAAGATTTAATACTGGGACTAATGGGAACAATTGTATCTAACGCTCCACGGAGTGGAATCTAGAAATGCTGAAGCAGAGTAATAAAATATTCTACGCACACGCATTAGTAACATTTCCATTACAAACAAACCGCAACTGGAACAACCCCACATATTTCTTGTTAGAAGAAATTTTGTTACCAACAAGAAAAGGGAAAAGATCGTCCTTTTTTGCACTTAACAACCGAAAAGAGTGGTTAATATAATTCTCCTTTCCATCTGAGAAACGAAGGCTTTGTAAAAGGCTTTCATTCTTACTTGCAGATTTAGCCCAATTTGTCGTATCAAAATACATCATGAGGTTCTAAAGTGGCTATATTGTGGTAAATACCACAAAATTGTTTCATTGTAAGTCAGGCGGTCGAAGGCACAGAAAACTCGAGGAGATATGACGGAGTTTTAGTAAAGTGCTCGACGCACGAAAAATGGTAACTAAAATGTTCATCTTCGTGTCTAGTTAGTACGAACGTGCCCGGGAAACTTTAATTAATTTTATCTTTCTTTTTTTTTAATATTCAAATAGTCATTATTATAGTAATTCATATGATCTGAAATGGGCTCTAATGACCTTCGATGTTGACGAGCCCTAAAGCTCCACCAAAAAAAAACAAAAAAAAAACATATGATCTGAAGTAGTAAAATCTACGAATCATTCATTATGTCGTTTAAATTGAAACAATGTATTTGAAAAATAGTCTGTAGCTTGAGTAGATTTCTTTAGCTTTGCGACAGTATTCATTGAATAACTTCTTTAATTGTCGGGACAGACAGGTAAATTTTGTACTGCTCTTTAGTATATTAAATTTGTTAGTTTCATGTATTTAGATTCAATACGATATTCATAGAATATATCCATGTGAAATCATAAAATTTCTAGATGGTTTAATTCAAATATTTACTCCACAAAGTCCAAAACTTTATTGGGAGTTTATTCGTTTAATTAAAAAAGTCGCCAGGTTGTTCACACCACCTTTAAACGAAATATTCTATCGTGTGGTTTGAACGATATTTTCGATTCAACTAACAGTATGACGGTGCATAAGTTTGCGGAGTTAATGCTCGGCTATTCACAAACGCTTCAGAAGACAGTGAACAGATTTGTGTTGACACGACGCGTTAATGAATTATATCACTTCATCGATGTGCGAAGCCCCAAGGTAATCTCATCGTAATGGATTCATTAACCCTTATGCAAAGCAATTATTGAGTGCGAGCTTAGTTGTGTTTGCTTTAAAGATTAGGGTATACACGACTCCATTAACCTCGCTTAAATTTCATCCTCTCTTCAATTTGGTCTCATTAACATACTTATGTATGTAACAGTAGTTCAAACTCATTTAATTAGGTAACCAGTCAACGTAAGACATTTTATCGCGTTATGAAATTAGTTCCTAAACACCACTTATTAGTCCAAATGCTGAAATTATATTGCCGAGAGGTAATAACGACTATCATGAGATAGAGAAGAGGTTTTACTCTCGAACAAAATTAATATTACATAATGTTCATCGGTACGCATTCGAAAAATTTCTTATAATAAGTGTATTTCCAATTTTACTTTTTGATGAATTTTAATTATAAAATTGCAAATATCGCATTTTCTTAGACAAATTTAGGATGTATAGTGTCCTCAAAATGCAATAAAATTAGCTCATTGCGTAGCCATTCACTCAAAGGTACGTTAACACAATTTCATTTATATCTGGTATACTATAGAACATTATAAATAGAAAGTCACACAGATAATGTTCCGTAAGAAAAGGAATGGAGTACGAACGAGAAAAACACTTCGTCGATGCCAGGGGGAGCTTGGACGGGACGAAGACAAAAAGAGCGTCTAGAGCAAATCATTTTGACAAATTGTTTTTTCCGACAACATGAGTAATAGTTTATTTTACATTTTCTTTTTTATTTGTTTATTTAGTGAAAAAAAAATGTCGAAGATTACGAGATTTAATATCAAACAAAAATGAATAAGTAATTGCACTCATATGTCGAGTGAAAGGCCCAGTTAATAATGATGATGATGATAACAAAATCCCACGGTGAAAAATGGCTTGCTAAACCCTTGTATGGATCCCCAATTTCTCTGCAGGATGTCAATGTTGACAAGGAAGTCGCAACATTATGTCTAAAACTCGAACGACTCCATGCAGAGACAGAAGGGTTTGTGTGCTGTACAGGATCAGGCGAACCCTACTGGATGTTACAGAAAATAAATTCTGCACGAGAAAGTCGATGTATTGTGAAGAGCATGCCACATCCGCAATGCAACAATCCGTCACATTATTTCAGACTGCCAAGTACTCGCTCCTCTAGTCTTCACTTGCAGATATAATCACGTAGCTAAAAAGAATCACCAACACTAGCTAAAACTTTAACTTGTTTGAAACAGTTCTCCATATTATAAATTCCATCCACAGCGTGTCCTAGAAAGTAGAAATGCCACCCTGTACTAGGATAAGAATATCATTAGGGACAGAACAGTAGATCATAACATGCCAGACATATTATTAATAGACAAATCCAAAATAAAATCTTTTATTATTGGTATAGCTGTTCCTTACACTAATTTTTGTAGAAAATATAGAACAAACTAAAATTAAAAAAATATCAGACATTTAAAATAGAAATTTAAAATGTCTGGAAACCAAATAAAGTAGTAATTATTCCCCTCATATTTTCAGCAACTGGAACCAAAGTTTACTTGATCCTGTGCATATAAACCCACACCAACTACCCATTCGAACAGAGAAAATACAATTGCACAACAAAATAATAATACGAAATTATTTTTGTATGCAATAAAATAAGTAAACCTCAATTTAAAAAATCTATTATCTTCTGCATTTGCATTCAAACTTCATGTGCGACAATCAAACCAGAATATGCGACTTTAATGTCTCTTTAAACTTGAGGACCGAATTACAGCTACTGATATTGAATGAGAAACAGTGAGTCTCTTAAATCCTTCCTAACGATCCTTACCTCGCCGTTTTTACCAACCTCCTTCTCTCTCTCTCGCACTGTGACGCAGGCGAACAGGGCCGAAGCTGAGCGCGCGCAAACAGACATTGCGGCCAGACGCTTCTTTAGCGGAAGTCATTTGTCTCTCCGGAAGCTTTGTTGTGGCCGGCGTCGTATCCCGAGAGAGCACCGCTATTATTTCATAGGTACCATTATCGTTTATGAATGTCTTTTTAATTCTTCGCGTTTTTTCACCCCCTTAAGGAAGATGAGTCTAGCGTTTAAGAATTATAAAACAAGGAAAAACGAGCAGCGACATAGGAAAACGGAAGTATAATTGCATTCCAAATACGGCTTTGCATCAATTCCACGAACATCGTTCATCTCTTCGGAATTCACTGTATCATGAAAGTTATATACGTTTTCTTGCCAACGATTCTATTGGATGAACTGTGAAGGACATTCGGAAGGTTTAAGGAAATTTTAGGCTTCGAGAAATATATGTCTAAAGCTTATATAGTATATCATGAGCTCCGTATATTCTTTTTATAAATTCTATAATGTATTGCAAATCTTGTAATATAATGAATAACTTTGAGTAATATTTACGAATACTTGGATTTAACCAGAAAAATTCTGATTGGAGATGATTTTACTTCGACTCTTATTACTTGTAACATTAGTTTGTTCTTTCTAATTTTCGAAGCACCGAGAAATGTCGATAAAAGAAGTAAATCTGTTCTGGTCAACAGTTAATGAAAAATTTCTGGTAATAACGTTTGTTTGTCTATGTAACATGATTTTGACGAGATGTGGAGATTATAGTGTGCCAACTAAATGCCTTGATTCGTTGAAGCTGATGTTTTGCTCCTTGAGTTTCGGTGTTTGAATTGCGGGAAATGCATGAAGGTTCTGTCTTACTTTTACCAGTGAAAAAAAAGTACATTATTAAGGTTCCACATTAATATTAAGTGTTGAACTATTTTTGTGTTACACTTGTACACCATAATTATCTCGTTTCTAATTTTTACCATGCGTTAACATCTCATCAGGTACACTTGAGCTTGGTTCCTGTAATGATATATCTTTGAACCAATTCATTGATCTAAAAGTCACATGCACATTTACGTCAACACGTATTTTTAAATTTCCTTTAACTAGAAAACGAAGAATGCTTCAAACCTAGGGAGAACATAATTTTGAACTTACGAATAAGATCTCTCATAGATTTTCTCTAATTTTGTACTGAAACTGAACTGAAGTATCACTAATCCCATATAATTGCAAGAGAAATAGTATTTCCATACTGTGTTAGCCCAGTTCAATGTTTGTCTATGCATTAACCCACGTTTACTCACGATACCTTCATAATAGTGTGTTTATGAGCTCGACGTAATTTTATCTGAGCCAATCATAATAAAATGAATTGAATGTTACGTAGCCACGTTAACTTTAAGAATTTGTAAAAAAAAAATAAAAATTGAATTTTCAAACAAAATTTCATATATGAGGATTAATGAAGTTTGCGTAAATTGGAAATTTAAACCTACAAAAGAAATACGTTATCCATTTCCTTTTCACAATTTTCTTCTTGTATTAGCTCGTTACACGATCCGTGTATAGTGAGTACTTTGTTTTCTCCTTTGATATAATTGTTTAATGATTTAAACGTCAGCGAGGAGTTAATAAGTATGCGTTAAGCAGAAATATAAATGTGAGTTAAATCAGTTCAAAATTTTCTCTAATTTTATTTTATTTTCTCGTAAGTAACAAAAACTGGAAATAATATCTTACGAAAAAAACTAGTTACGTACCACATTTTTATGCTCTTCACGGAACAAAGAACTATCTAATATGACAACTCAGTTAAAAACCTACTAAATTTCGTATGTATTAATACTTGTGGTACCTCAAATACTTTAAAAACTGTTCCACCCTAAAGAAAGAATATAATAATAATTTTTAATATTTTATCAATTAACAATATGATTTAAAAATTTACAACATTCGAATTACAGATTTATCCATTTTATAAAAGTTTTATTTTGTTTTAACAATTTTATAATAAGGTTTAAAATAGTTGAAGATACACGAGTGCGCTCCTCATTACTTTCTGTTTTGAAGTCCTTCTATTGTCGTTATCCATATGACTGCATAAATGCGTAACGCGCAAGTGTCTGTCTGTCTGCTACCTGATGAGAACTAATCCACTGAATTGTTCATGATGAAATTTGGCAAGTTAAAATGTACAGAATAAACAGTGGGTACATTTTCTTTCCTAAAAGTGTGATAAGAAAGATATAAATCGTTTTTGACAGTTAATGTCGATTAAATAGAAAAAAAAGAGAGTTATATTTACTTACGCTGCCTGAAAGGTTAGAGGTAGGTGTCAACCGTGAACGGCAATATTGTTTGCTTCAAAGACTTCTACGAAAACGTCCGAGACGGCACATGTCAATATTCGAAAACTAAACTAAAATATCGATAAAAGATTATTAAAAATAGAAGTGTTAAAAGACTTCAATTTAAGTAATTTAAGAAGGAAAAAATCAATAATCATCAAATTTAATGAATTAGTTACTTTCTGCATTTAACTTAGATAAGAACGTCTTTAAATCGTTAAATTTATACTAAAATTTTATATTTTACAAGAATTTTAGAGTTTACAAGAATTTTAATGAAATTGTGCAGCCGTGTCATGCCACGGAAGAAGGAATTCGACCGGCTTGGCTCCCGCGAGATGTTGTAGTGCATGGGTCGGCAACCTATGACCCGAGGCTCACCCAGTGACCCATTTGATAATTTCAAGTGACCCACTTTAATTCCGAAAATAAAGTATAATATATAAAAATAAATTATAAAACACAAACATGAAACAATTATTTTGAGATTAAAAAATAAAAAGATATTAGATACTAAGAACAACATTTTAGTTCGATTACCATGGTTCTTATACACATAAGTCTTTATGTATATAAGATCCATGTCGAAAATATCTGTGACCCAAACGTCTCTGTAATACTCACATTTTGGTTGATTTTGACCCGCGGTCAAAAAAGGTTGCCGACCCCTGTTGTAGTGTATACAGTTAAGTTTTGTATAATTATGAATTTGAAAAATCAGGTTACTGTACATGTTTAAAAAAAACAGTAAGAAAAAGTATTTTGATCTTACAATATAGTTATAGATAGATTTTAATTTTCCCTGAGTTAAAGAAAATTAGTCTGAGAAAAATCCCGCGCTACGTCCGGTAATTAGCTAGTTAAACCATATAATACAATTACATATTTTTGTCAGTATATAATTTGAAACATGATATAATGTTTAAATTCGTGTATTTTATTAAATTGAAACCATAAATACCAAAATTGGTTTGAAATTATATTTTTGTATAGACTTCTAATTTGCTCTGTGTACCTGGTGAACTACTCTCAATGGAGATCCGGAAATGTGGCGTTCCGCGGTTAAATTTCAGGGAAAATGTTTTCTCCATGTAGTGACAATTAAACGTACAGTTGAATTGTGAAATGCTGTGGTCATAAAAACCCAGTAGTGAGCGAACTGTTACTCAAATGAACTGGAACACTCACAAAAAATGTTGGTTATTTTTCTTGTATTTCTAATGGAATCTGGTATAGAATATGCATTGTTACTTGTGATAATATTTATAACTTCAATTTTTCAATGACCTCTTGAAAGAACAATGGAAATATTGTTTTGATCGTACTGTACAAAAAAGCATTCGACGTGAATCACAGTTTCTTTTTAACTTTACGATATTTTTAGGCAAATTCTTTATGCTTATTGAATAATAAGCGATGATGTACGAAAATTACTATTTACAGTTTCTGTGCAAATCTGAGGTAACAATCATTCATTTATTTTATTTTTGATGTTGATAAATATAAAAAACCGTACCCCGAAAACATTAGACAACTAAAAGTAAATGAATAAATAAATTTATTGTCAAAAAACAGTACAAACTGGGTATGACCACGTGGAGGAAAAAAAACTAATTAATTTTAAATTTTAAATAATCAAGAATATTTAAAATGACAGATAAAAATATCCTCAACAAATAAATGAATAACATTACATTTTAGAATATGGAGTTCTGGAAACAAATTGACTTAAAAGTTCCTTATATAAATATTTTTTCGTAATAAATACGATGACTGCTGTGTTCAGTTAAACCTTTCTGTCTGAAAAATGTATAAGAAAAATCTAGATGTGTATATACTGTCTCTTATACACATCTAGATGTGTATAAGAGACAGTTTGCCAATAATTGTAATCGGAATGAGAAAAAGGTACAACAAAATTTAGAACTGCATTTTTTAAACCTGTTATCACATTTCATANTGTGATGAAATGATGATGTCCCCGGGGTCAGGAAAACAATTACGTTGCTAAGTAGTTAGTATTGGTGGGAATATTGAAGTTCATTTTGATGTAGTGGCTTTGATGTAGTTGTTTTCTATGCTGTGCACGGGTTTAGTGAACAAAACGCACTCTTTGTCACGACATGAGGTGAAATTGAGTAAGAAAAACTATGTAGATCTCTACTGAACTAGTTATTTGTGAACCCCACTAGTGATATTAATGATTATAATAATAATGATATACTTTCGACGTTGTTCTAATTGTATGTTGTTGTTTTGTTACTGGTCTTACTTTCTTATAATAATTTTGTGTAGACCAGGGAAAATGCTGACTCAAGTAGTTTTTATTACCTTCTTACTTTTAACTCAATTCAAGGAAACTACTAAACTATATATTCATTTTCTAAATTTTACACATTGTTCATCAATAATTGCATTATTTCTGCGACCAATACATCCATATTCCAGCATTAAATTATGTAAGAAAATGAGACAGACCCATAATGCTAGCATACGAAAGAATTCTCTTCAGACTTCTCCATTCTATGAATTATCAAACAATTGTTTTATATGACTTTTACCTTATTTGAAATATATTACAGTATATTGATAGGTTGAGTTTCCTCTATTGTAAACTATATCAGTTTTGATAGTATTACGTAAAAAGCGCGCCAATTTTTCGCCTTTGTCACGCTGCGTGCGAAATCAGTCTTCCGACCTTCAGCGTAGTCGTTCAATTTCTCTGCGGCCGCGCTGGTGATGAGTTCGAAACTTCGCACGTGGAGACGATCCAGATCATCATTTGGGTTATTTTGAATAGTGATACGATCATCAGTACTGAGTGAATTTGATTTTATATTTCCTCGTGAGTTATTTCAAATTTTGTCATGCAAGTATGGTACGTGGAAGAAATTCTAATATTAATGGGAAGATTTTAGTGATGGTGAAGAAAATGTGGAATAGTTTAATGTGTGAGTATTGCTAAAACGAAGTCATGACTAATATTACAAGGAAAGGATTTGGTTTTAGATGACATGAAGTCCTAAAACGTAAGTAATTAATTTTAAAATTTAGAAAGGACTACATTTTCATTGAATGAGTTTAATGTTTTTCATCGACAGCCATCAGCATATAAACACTATAATTTGAATTCATATTTATTACATATATTTATACTTATTTATTACATATACTCAAAAACTCAGAGTAGTTTTATATGAAAATTGCAAAGAAAATATACGAAACATTATTCGTCAAATAACTATAGGAAAATAAATGGAGTACACACTTGATTTATAACTTAAAGATATCACAGTTTAATTCTGAAGTGAGTGTCATCTTAATGAACAAATTGCTTCACACTTTTATTCATCAACAAAGTAGATGAACTGAATCGTGAAGAACTTTATCGTACAATTAATACGTGTAAACCTCATTATCGACCATCAATATTATCACATTTCATTACTTAATATTAATAAAGATGAATACTTTTCAATTTAATAGCATATTTTATTGATGCAGTATGTACTTATTATACTATTTAAGAATGGAAGAATTGTAGAATCGTATTTGGCTTCGTAAATGATAGGGTCACTGCGACTATGGTTATGGGTTCGTCTTCCACGTGAATGCTTGTGGATGTAATTTCATATTTTATTTCACTCAAAAATCATAGTTAATTCAATGTAAAGAATTTAACCAATATATTTTTTTATAAATCAGGTTAACACATACACACGATTAGACCAGGAAGCAGCGACTTAAATGCATATATGATTGGTAACCATATATACCTCTTGACACTTAGAAGACCTTTTAAGTGTTATTTAATGGTTACGATTTATCAACAATACTTTCCGAATGATCTGTAGTTTGATAATAGTAGGTACTGGTGAAATTACTTTTTTTGTGTTTTATTAAATACAAATTTTATTGGTATAACGTTAATACTATAACACGTGCCAAACTATTTTAATTATGCATATATTTTTTTTCCGTGCTTCCTACACATGGAAAAGATACGTGACAATTTTCGGTAAGGTGAAAATGGCGACGAGCCGGGAATCGAACCTGGGGCTCCTGCTTTGGTCGCAGGCGTGTTAACCACTACACCACCAGTTTGCTTTCCACAATTGTACGCCATTTTCACCCAGACCTAAGAAAGAAAATAAATTTTTAGGTCTGAGTGGAAATTAACTTGAGTTAAACAATAATTCTTTGACACTGGAAAATATATTTTGTCAATCAAAGGAGGTACTCTTAGTTTAATATTAATATCTCTTCATAACACTCGGAACCTTTTCTTATGTTCATAAAAATTCCAAGAACATGAATTTATTATGTTTCTCTTTTCCTCTCCAAGATTATTGTTTGTACTCAGGTTCCCAAAACTTTAACAAATTTGATGTACGATTTTCATGAGAATATTTTATATCCGAGGCAGCACCACGTCCAAAACATGTGTCTGCAGATTTATATCTGTGCAACGTTTCGAGGATAAATCTCCTCCCAACTGCTTCGGAGAAATCGCTTTAAATTTCCCATTGGATCTCGTAGACAGCGATAGTCACGTGCTGTATTCCCACCGCTCACGAAATCTGCCTTCTGCTTTTCAGGAGTCTCCGAACGCACCCCGTACCGCTCACATCTCCCATGGGGCCCTTCTTAAATATTTAATTATAATGTAATTAAGAAACTTTTATACTTTGGGAAGCATAAATTTCTGCTTAAAAGGATGGCCGCTTGACGAAGTCTGTTTACGCTGTTACAAAGCTAAGTGAGTGATGTTGCCGACAATTTTTATTTCCACTGAATTGCGTACATTTTATTACTAATAGAGCATTGTATTGTTAACTAATATATCTTTAATAATTAAAGATTAAAGAGAATGCAATTATTGTTTGTTAAAAATTGTTATGCTATGCACTTTCCGTAGGTTTTATTTTAATACAGATGTTCTTCGGAAACATGTATAACCTCGGAATGACTAGACAATTAGTAGCTATCTAGGATACAACTATTTTATGTTGGTTTCGTATGATTTTCAAACTGTGTTCCATATTGCTAAGAGAAGTGTATGTGCTTCAAAAAGAACACGAAATAAATTGTCTTTTAATTAACAAAACTGTGATTACAAGAGCAAGATTTCTTAAAAACCTTTTAGTTAGAGCAACTCTGTAAAATTATTCTTAGCCCACGGGCCATTCTATGCATTGTGGATCGGTACGGGATCGGGTTTGACAAAATGTTGCCCGACAAAAAGAAAACGAATGAGCCACATATATTTATAACACGATCTTTTATTTCTCAGTAGGAAATTTTCATTAATTCGAGATAGAAAAATTGATGAGTATGTTTCTTTATTTATAAAAAGTATTTTGAATATTTCGTATTATGATAATTTTTTTTATATTGTAATGTACGACGTGGTACTTTCGAACACTGTTTTATATAATATCATAATTTCTGTTTTCTTTATCACTAGATATGCCACGCCAAGTATTAGTTCTGACAGCTTAAATTTCCAACACTAAGTTGCACCTCCCAACATTTGATGAAAATTTTGATGTAAAATGTATTATAACTCGAGAGTCGTTAAAACACAGCAGTTGGACAGCGCTGAGAGATAGAGTAATTGACATGGGATAAAGTAACATTGAACATCCCTCTCCTTCCACTACGAGATTGTATAGCATGGAAGGGAATATTTTGAAGGTCAATAACAAGAAGGCTCGATTGGGTCAGTTATTATGACAAACTAAAGGTACTTTCAATTTCCTTTTTCTAAAAAAGTAGTTTGCATTGTAACATTTTAATGTAATTTCAATTTATTGTCAAAATAAGAAAACAATTCTCCGGAAGGATGCAAGCTAGGAACCATGCCATCCATTCCGATCAAAGCATAAACGTCCAAAGAAGAAAAAAACTAACGGGACGGGATGAAACTAAATAAAATAATTTGTAGTGATAGCCTATATATTAGAAATGTAAACAAAACAAATAAGTAAAAACATATCAAATATGGATCAAACGTATTTCGTATTTTATTTAATCACTATAAAAGTACGTCTCAAAAGTAAAGTGGTTTTGTTTTGTACAAGTGAACTCCGTAAGATAAAGTTTTGATAGGTGAAGTCAACGTCCCTGTCATCACTACAGCTCGATTGATTCGCGAAGGAAAGCATAAAAAATTATTTCATTCATAACTGTGTACATAAAATACTAATGTAGTATAACTTTTCATAAATGCAGAATGCATGTATTCTTCAGTCGTTGCTAGAACTAATTTAAACTGTTACAACATCTATTGCTTTGGAAATACGTCCTCGTACTAATCATTTTTCTTTGCATCATACGCGGAATCTTCTTCCCATACAATAATGTTACCTTTTTCTTCCAAACTTAAGATGCCCTCAGACACATTTCCATAACTGACCTTCCTCTCCAACTAAATTAACAGTAAACCTAATACCTCTACATAATATATAAACATACGAGTAAAATGTATCTGCGGAGTCATGATTAGTTTTGCATCAACAGTCAGAGAAGACAGGTGCAGCATACATTTCATATAATAGTAATATTTTGAATGTTACAGAAAAATAATTATTTGCCTAATTTTTACCGTTATACTTGGAGTTTGGCATCAAAATAAACAAAAACTTATGCACACGTGCTCGCTAAATCTAGATAGTACAATCGATAGTTTTTCGATAAAATGGACTATAAAAACTATCAATATATTCAAATTATTATCAAATAGTTTTGTATAAATTGTATACAAAAAATTATTTTCGATATATAGTAAATAAAATATAATTTTCTACACACTGGTCCGAATGCACAGTCCAATTTTTCTCGATCGTTTGTTCGTTATCGAATAAAAATTCTATTTAAAGAATTTAGTGGCTTCAAGTTGAAACCCTGTACATCAAGTGCTGGTGTTGTGGTACGAACAAACATGATATCTCTTTTCTTGCTGATTATCTCCAGTGTCCTGAAGTCATAACCAGTACAAACTGTTCTCTCCTGCGTTATAACAAAAAAATTAATATTTGTTATATATTCGCAAAAAAAAAAAAAAAAAAAAAAACTAGCTCCAAAACGTTCTGTAAAACTATATAAGTCAATCAAAAAAAAAAAAAACGTTTCGAAAGAATTTGTATATGTAAGCTGGAAGAGATGTTTTCTTCGAAAAATTCTGAAATGACCGATATTGTATCAATAACAATCGATTGTAGTGAAATTATCGATAGTTTTCGATAGTCCTATAATTGAGGTTTAGAAAACTCTATGTAAAACACTGTAGTATTTGTTTTCTTCGTTGCATATTGACTACTCTCTTACCCTGGACAGTGAATTCCTAAGGCGAGAGAGTTGCACAACAAACGAGAACGATTAACAATTTTTGCCTCACTCTGACTACAATTTAAATACCCGACAGAATTTCATGAATGATTTTTCATACGCTGGCAAATACTATAGTGGTACCTCACGGTTCCGTACGTCCGTCATAGATCCTTCTCGCGTGTTTATAATAATAATAATAATAATAATAATAATAATAATTTTATTACAGCAATTGGGCTGTCATGCCCGGTGGCAGAAATTAAATACATAAAAAATCCATCAACAATATACAACAACAAAAATAAAACAAGGATATACAAAATCATACATAATGTGATAAATAAGAAATGTGAAATCATAAATAAGAATGTGTTGAAATAAGAGTATATTAAAATAAGAAAGGTATTAAAATAAAAATAAGAAAAGTATTAAGATGAGAAATGTATTTCAAAAATATAATATCATACCATTTAAAAACAAAAAATTTCATAATTTAATTCATTTAAAAAATAAAGTAATTTTTTATCTTAAATTTAATTATTTCAAGTAATTTATTTTAAATTCAATTATTAAAGCACTTAAAAATTAAATTCAGTTATTCAAAGTAATGTAAAATTAAATTCAATTATTTAAAGTAATTTAAAATTAAATTAAAGTATTCAAACTAAATTAAATAATGACTGAACCAAACTAAGAAATATGTTTAATAATTACATTTAGGAAACCGACCCAGACACTTGAATCACTTAGGTGCACATTACTTCACCCACACTTTTACTTATTTCTCTTTCTGATCCCCCCCCCTATTGCCCTCCATCTTACATCACTTCACTTCACATCACTATCCTACCCATCATCCCTAAACAACTGGCTTTGTAACTACACTACCACACACTATCTTCCAGAACTTGCCTAACCTTATGGGATAGACACAAGAGAAATGCCCGAAATCTCCGGATAAATTTAAAATATTTTCTCATAGTGTTATTTATTATTTTTCCCCAGTAGTGATAATTTCCCGTTTAGGCCAAGTACAACGCCAATTCTTTTGGTACGTCAACGTTTTGGTATTTTATAAATCTGCTTCAAGGCTAACAGCTCGTATACCACGAATACATTGTTCATATCATCGCATAGCACCATTCACAACCAATTGCGCAATATGAACTTTTGAACCCACAACCACTCTTCATATCTACACAACATATTTACATCTAACAATACCGTATACCGTAACAAAAAATTGGTGCTTAACTTGACCTAAACGCAAAAATATCATTACTGTGTTTGTAATATGAAGTCTGAAAATATGATCAACAGTATCTCTTTTTAATACCACCCTCTCCACTTTCTCGATTGTCTCTTAAAAAATGACATCCTTGACAATATTTGCAGCCTCCATTTTTACATCTAGATCAAGTTAAACACCACATTTTTGTTACGGTGTTCGGTATTACTTGTTAGTTGTGTGGAAATGAAAAGTGGTTGTGGGTTCAAAAGTTTATGTTGCACAATTGGTATTGTGAATAGTGCTATGCGGTGACATGAACAATGTATTCGTGTTACATGATCTTCAAGCATATGAAAAATATCGAAACGTTGGCGTAACAAAATAAAATTTGTGTTTTACTTGGTCTAAACTAAAAAATATCACCATTATATAATATTTAACACCATCCCCTCCACTTCCTCACGTGTTTCTTTAAAAAATGTACCAGTTTACGTGTCCATTACAATCTCCATCACAACTACTGGTGCCACAACCACCGGTCTTCTTTATCGACACTTCATCACCGTTCACTCATTTCACTTCCACACACAAAATCGTAGTTCTCTCATTCACTTCTAACAACTTTCATTTCTATTTCCTCAAACGTCCTCTTCGTTCAATTCCATAGCCACCACTATTGAATCCCAGGGTAATTTCTTCTCCATAGTTGGCAGTGTGCCTTTAGACGTCGCGACCTTCGCTGCCTAAGAAAGACACCCGGTCGTGCGGACTCTCAACTTATTCATCTTCATTGTATTGTCACTTAGGCACACACTTCCGGGAGTGGATTACGTTAATTATGGTTTTTTAAGTTACGTTGAAATTACAATGATATATTAGTGTAAAAACTTATAGAGTAAAAAAAAATCATATCTCACCACGAGAATTGCTTTAAGAATGTAATAAATTATTTTATTCCAGATAAAAAATCATTAGTAATGCGATTATTTGAGAAACATAGATCGAAGCGCATGTTATGTCTGTACCAACACTGGATTCGCATTTTATTCATTTTCAGTCTACAGTGTTGAAAATATGAGATGGTTCTTTCGCAAAAAATTCGAAACAAAATCTTGTTACATTTCTTTATAACTCTAAATTTTTGTTTAACACGAATTCATCACATACTCACCTATTCCATGATTTATTACTTACCTATAGCTGTTTGCTTTGTATACTGACATAAATATAAGTTTCATATTTTACCTTCGTATAATTATTTTCTGGAATGACTACTTTATACCAACAAGTGTATATTCCGGTCCAAATATTTCCTCAAATATTAATGGAGTATAAAAAATAGCTGATTAAATATTTTATTAACTGAGTCCAGTACACAGTTTATGCACTCGCCGTCGTGCGCTAGAGCTCCGGAGAATGTCAATATAAATGTGGTTTCATAAAATGAATCCAATTAAGGAAAAGTCATTACGTTAGTCTGTAATTAGAACGCGTCTGGACTAAATTCGAGATCTGCTTAAGTATTCTGCTCTGGACAGTACGTGAAGAAATGAACTGGACTTTGAATTTGCGCACGAGTAAATATTAAATCATGTTCAGTAAATAAGGATGTCTTCTCAGGTATGTTTACAAATCATGTGAAAAACAAACCAAAGAATATGTTAATTAAACTAAGTTTGTCTATGAATAAAAGAAATTCAGCACATACCATGAATTAGTATCGTAATTTCAGAAATAAAACAACTATCTGTTTAAAAATATTTTAAATTGTTGAAATATTTTTCAACTTTATTTTTCAAAATAATTGATACAAAGAATAATTTATTGCGAAAAAAACGTCACACTTGGGTTAATAGTTTTTGAGTGAAACTTCAACAGTTCTGAGACTAAAAATCATTTATTTTAAGGGATATTAGTTGCGGGGTTTGTACCGATAATTTATCAATAATGTATATGCATTATATGTAAAGTTTTTCTTACTTGTGTTTACTTCATTGGAAGTTGCAATGACAGCGCTGACTGTGGGAGGATGAGCATCGTGCTATACAGTGTAGTGGGACAAATCAGTAAGGTCTTATAAAAAGATTAAAATTACAAGAAATGAAATAGAGCATTTTAAATAACCAAAACTATAGTAAAGGTAACATTTTTATTATTAATGAACTAAGTACTAATGATAGTCAATCTAGAAATAATCAAGAATTTTCGTTTATACTGGGTCGGTGGATTTACTGCATATAACATTATGCTGCTGGATGGAAGTCTGGGTTTGAAATTTCGGGGAGGAATTTTAACTTGTTGGAGGAATTTAAACATTCAAAATACCTCCGTGTGTATTGAGAAGATGTGAAATACGTATTGAAACCTTCTTGGGACCAATTTATCCGGTGTGATTAACACCACGTCTGCTTCTCGTCCTTGAGCTTATGAAAGAAATCGCGGAGTTTCCCTGATATTAGTGGGGAGACTTTAACCTTCTTAATACTTCGATTTAAAAATAGAATGAATACTCGGTAACTCGAAAATCACGGAACTAAAGAATTTTAAATGAGCGAAAATTTGAACCGAAGTGAAAGCATTACTGATATGAAATTAAACTGTAAAGAAATAGGGTAAGCCGGGGTAAAGGTTTGTATTGAAGTTTGAACAGATGGGGGAGGATTTTCCACGTAAATCCGGTACTTAGTACATCCATCTTTCTCCCGTCAGTCGCCTTGTGGAACCCTGTCGACTCCGAAGAAATTGAGGTGAAATCATTTTTCTCATTTTCGATGTCATTTTTCCGCAACATTTACGTAACATTAGGTACTCAACATAATTATCAAAGGTTTCAACCACAATTTATATGTTTAGTATGTATAATAAGCTTTGAAATGTCACCTACAGATTTAGGGTTTCCCAGTTAAACGAGGAAGAAATTCTGTCCAAACAAAACTATTCGAAAAGGGGCAAAAGTTCGCAAGTGACTTGGGACAAAGTTTTGCAGGTGCCTATCCGCGAACCTTTGCCCCACACCTTCAAACCTTTGCCTCTGACACTGTTTCAAAGTAAAATTTTTCTTCCTTTCTTTTTCTCTTTTGCGTAAAATTCATGGATATGGATTACTGATGTGATAAAAGTAAGTATTGAGTAATCGGTGATTCATGGAAGACTTCGATCAGTCTTCAACGAGAACCAAGAAAAGGAGTTGTTACAATATTGTGTTCATTTAGACAAAAGATTTTTCGGGCTCAACCTAAAAACTTTGAGATTTCTACTTTACTCTTACGCTAAGAAAAACAATATTAAATGACCATTCTCAGAGTCTACCAAGATGACTAGGGAAGATTGAACTGTACCAAAGCTTTCCTAAAAATGGAACATTATCTCTAAAAACTCCACGAAAAGCGAGTGTGGTTCGGACCATGGGAAAATAGATTCCAACTCAATCAATATTTTGACAATTTGGAACAAGCACTCCTTAAATACAAATTTCCACCACATAGAATATTTAACATGGACGGAACTGGGGTTCAAACGGTTTACAATAAAATTCCAAAGCTCATTGGAAAAAATGAGGTTGGCAAGTCTGTGTCTGCAGAACATGGAAAACTGTTACTGTTGTCTGTCCTATGAGTTCCACCTCCATATTTTATATTTGCAAGGAAGAGAGATGAGTTCGCAGTGCGAGTCTTTGCCCCGAACTGTGGGGCAAAGGATTGCAAACACATTATTTTCAAAAATTAAAAAATTGGAATCTTAATGTATTGATTAAAAATTCACATTTTTACCTTAGAGGAGATAGTGAGCTACAACACAAGCCATTTTTGTAGACGATTAAATGAACTCAAAGCCAGTGAAAAAATGAAAGAGTCGAAAATGCAAACCTCTGCCCTGGTTTACCCTATTTGAATTATAAAGAATTTACAATTACGAAGGTTTTACTGTTTCTTTCATGTTGCAAAGATGGACAATCAAGAAAAGTATTCTAGTTCTGAAATTTAGTCCAAGCAAAAGCCGTCTCTCTTATGAAGTATTTGAGAGTGAGAATACAAAATACAGGTAGATTATTTAAGTTTTGGGGAATATATAATTGTTTTCTTAGTTATAATTTCAAAAATAATGGATATTTTTTCACACTGAGCTTGTGGGTGTAATGAACTACATTAAAATTGATCAAATCCTAAACAAAAATACTAGAAAAAAATAGAAAATGTTAGAACTGAGCAGTTGTATCACCCATAATTATAATTGTTTTTTATGTGAATTCACTAATTTTCAAAGCGTTATTGACCCATCATCTTCGTTATGAATTAATATGACGTTACTCAACCGGAAGAATTCTGAAATATAAAATTAGCGCATTTTTTCAACATTGAATATTCATTCATTGGCTTTGGAAACTCATTGAAAAACATTGACAATTCTCATGGCTGACATATAAAGTTTATTAATATACGATACGTCCTTGTGTTCTAATGAAATGTGCTAAACGTGCATAAATATCTTTAGAATAAGTTTTTTTCTTTGAGTAAAATAATATCAATTTCAAATTTTATTACGTGTTTACATGTTTTCATTTACTTAATACTACCTCCAACCATTGACGATTGCGTCATTAAATGTCAACAATAATTAAATATTATTTGCTTAAAAATAAATTTAGAGCGTATTTCCAATTAATATTATAATTGTAAAAAATGTGTTTGTTATGTTTTCTTGGCAAAACCAAAAATACCTTTGTAGTCTAGATATAATTTTGAAAAGAACCAGCTGGGAAAGGTCATTGAATATGTGAGGACACCAAATATTTATATGAATGAATTTTCTAAGATAGTTTTTTTTTAATCCGAAGATACACAGTCCTCCAATTTAAATAATGATCCGCAGACACTATATATATATAATTAAAAAACTAATGTAACAACGAAAAAAATTATTGTGAATAGACCACATTTGAATATAAAAAGCTCAGACTAATTTAAACTCCGTAAATCGTATTTTTATTAACGACGATATGTAAATGGTTTTCGGTATTGTTTTTTTGTTGTTGGGGAACAAATTTTTTTTTCCCTGCAGTGCTTGATTAGACATTTTTTTCTCAGCCAGTTGACAATAGTTCATAAAAGTAACACTCTTTAGATCAGTTGATATAACTCAAAAATCATTTTTATTCATTTTGTTTTACCGGTCATAGATCTCTTGATCTCAGTGATTCCAAATTATTTTCCTCAATCAATGACTTCCACTGGCCCTTAGTTCCTTTTATTGGTCACGCTTACAAACTAATCTTAGCATCGATCTGGACGAAATTTTTAGGTAACATTTCCCTAATCGGGGGCTTTTGTCGTAATTTCTTCTAAAGTAGTAATGCTCAAAATATTTCCTCTCATTTGTCTCGTCGCAATTTGGCCGATCACATATGATTTTAGAAATACCCTACAAAATATCACGTGTTTCAGTTTTGTCTTCTACACTGTAAAAATATTCTTGAACTAATTCTTGCAATTTTTTGTTTTGATTCTCCGTGGACACATCGTTGGTTGTGGCGAAATTTTCCTTTTCCAATATAAAAACTACCGTACAAGTAATTTCGGTTCAATTTTCGTATATCCATATTCATGATCGATGGATTTCATATCTATTAATTAGTGAAATACTTTATTCATTGTAATATTTTTTGTAATATTAGTGATCAACCAATAAATAACATTTGGTTTAGTCTTAACCGGGTTTGCACTTTTATGGTAAAATTCGCGCTACAAATACCATGTACACATGACTATCATTGACGGAACTTAGATTCGATAACAATCACCTACTATTTCTTATTGTTTTATTCCATGAGAGAATGTCTCGGAGAAAAAAATCTTTAAAAATTTAACCTAATTGAATTATTTGGGCATGCGTAAATTTTTGTAGACTTCTGCGACAAAGTAATGGGGCGAAATACAATGATGTTTTGATACATTGCCGTTATCGACTGAACTTTTGTATATTTACTACTTTATATTTTTCTCAATTTCTGTATTGCTACCAAATATTGTTTAAAGAGAAATATATTTACATAAAATAATATTTGAAATTATTATCATTTATTCGGTTCCATTTTATAATTATTAAAAGCTATCAAATTTTTATTCGTTTTAAAAATAATTTAATATATTTGCGCAAACGTTTATCTTGTCTTGATGTTGCGTAATATAGTATTCTGTTGGTAGAAAGGAAGGAAAGAAAATATATAACGTACAGAACAAAACACATATCCTTGGTAAATATGGCTTTACGCAAAAAAATGCCTTCCCAATATTCTGTAAGTCTGAATACTTACGTAACAGACATTTATGTAAGCCAATAAACATGATGGGACAAGTTTAACTCCACAAAATCGTCAATTCTTTTCGTCAACGATGGGTGGTAGAACCGCGAAATTTATGTATTTGTTGCGTGCGGACGTGGATCCCAATCCGGATGAATTTCATAGCCTTGTGCATGATGGCGAGTTTACGCTCCACGCCGTGGTGGTACTGCGGGCTTCGATCCTCACTTGTCAATTGCCGTCGTCGGAAGCTGCGGGGGAGGGAAGGGGTGGAGAGTGTGCGAGGGTGGATTGTGGGGGTGCACGAGGAAGGGATGGTTTTGCTATCTGCAGCCAAGCAGGGCCACCCTCTCGCTGATTTATGGGTGTGGACTTCGTCGGCTATAACGATGCTTATCGGAATATAGCACCGGTGCTCGACGTCTTTGTGATGCTGGGGGAATACAGGTCAGTAGCTCCGGTTTAGTGCTTTTAGTGAGTGTGAAAACCATCCACGGAGCACGCATTTATGAGGGGTTGACGGAGATTAATTTGTGGCATTACTAGCTTTGTTTCGTGTCCACCTATTGGATCGATGAACTATAAAGGATCTCAATAAAATTTATTTCTACCTCTTATATACGCATTTCTCCTTTATTAATGTCCCTATTTCCAAATAATTAAAAAGTTTCTTGGAATTCATTTTGTGTGTGTGTGGATCAATTTATTAATATAACTAATAAATTAATACACCAACTTACTGACATTACGAAGAGTCTTAAAATAAGCTAGAATGGAGGAAAGCAAAATGTTGACTACTTATCTTTTTCCATATTTCTTGGCGAGGATTTCAGATGGACAAACGACGAGCAATAATTACAAAAACAATGAAAGAGAAAACAAAGCAGACCGAAAAAAAAACGTCAGGGTGGTTTTCTCTTCGAAGGTCGCGGAGAGAACGAAATTTCCTGGCACATATTCTTTCAATTTCTTTTACTCTCTATGTTCGGCTCTTCATAACCATAAATTTTATGTCCTTGACTGGTACTTATTCATTTCGCTGCACTCTAGCACAGTCCATGACTTTTCTAACACAATTCATGCGGACACCTGGTGGTTGAGTGACATTTCGCGACGTTGTGAGCAGTAGAGCTTACATACAGTTACTGAAATGTATGTGTAATAAGTATGAACATTAATTTATAATGGTTTTTAGGAAGAGAACGTCTCCAAGCACCGGATTAATATGACATCTTCACGAAAGCATATTTCAACTTGTTAGTTCAGAGAAAAAGTAACATTTCTTGTTTCCGTACAATATAACACTATTATTATTATTTCATTTATTTAGGAGATCTATCACAATTTACAACGCTTTTAATTATTTCTAAAACAATTATGAATATGTTACAGTTTTTTTTTCAATTGCGTAATATATTCGCCTGAGAAATTGACCCTCAGGAAACTGCAAGGTCGCTTTACATTACGAATATTCGCCATAGTGTACACAACATTACCTTTTTATCAATTTTAAGCAAACATTTCTTCAACTGGATTGCATAAATGTGTATTGTTTTCGAAATGGTTTTCTGAAAGATTAATAACACTTACATGTCTTAAAATTACTTACTCTTAAAATTATTATTCCATAAATTTCTTCGAACGAAACTGCATATATGTTTCACCGTTTGAACGAGGTGCTTGAGATATTACCAACTATCTGGCGAATTGTATAGACTGCAATAAAATTGTTTTCAAGAAAGGAAAAAATATTTACATATAAGTTCAAATTTTAATAAGTCAAAAACTTAAAAGTGTAACAACAATTTGGTTTCTGCGGTAACATTTTACAAAATACTAGTGTAGATCAAATATGAACGAGACTTTCTTTTTTTGAAAATGTATTGAGCAGAATATCATAGCATAGTACAAATTATTTTTCTACATAAATTCCTCCTTTAGTAACGCATTTTCCCACCGGATTGGTATATTTTTAATCCAAGCATCATAGAAAGAAGAGGGTTGTGTCACCAGCCAATTGTGCTCAAATATCTGAACCCCCGCATTGTCCTGGAATCGTTGTCCTCCTAGTGCTTCTTTAAGTGGCTCGAACAAATGAAAATCACAAGGTGATAGATTGTAAGGAGGATGTTCAAGTACAGTCCATCCCATTTGCTGTAATTTGGTGCAAGTTAGAGCTGTAGTGTGGGGCTGAGTTTTGGCATGAAGGAAGATGACGTATCGAATTGGTCGGTCACGTCTTCTGGAACGGTAGGAAGTCTTTACTTGGTCCAGAAGGTCACAGTAATAAGTCGCATTTATTGTGCGATGCTCATGCAGGAAATCAATGTGTAAGATCCCTCGCCGGTCGAAGAAAACTGTCGCAAGCACCTTGCTGGCTGACAACCTGGTCTTGGCTTTAACGGGGACTGCCTCTTCCTGCCTCCGCCACTCCGTACTGGCCTGTTTGGATTCGGATGTGTAATGATGGGCCCAAGTTTCATCACAGGTGACAATTTTGTTCAAAAAAGAATCCCTTTCCTCTCCAAATTGTGCGGTAAACTTTTGACAAATCTCCAAACGTCTCATCTTCTGCTCTGTTGTCAAAAGACGAGGGACCCATCTGGCACAAACTTTATGGAACCCTACATCCTTAGTGATTGTTAGACAGCTCCCATAGCTTATTCCAACTTGTGATGCAACTGCAGAGACCGTCACACGTCTATCACCTTCAATAAGGTCACGAACACTGGAAATGTTCTCTTCCGTAATGCTGGTCCGAGGACGACGATCATGTTTCATTTTCAACCCGTTCATGACCTTCCCCGAACTCTTTATGCCACACATACACGCGTGCCCTTAAGAGGACTTTATTTCCGAACTGTGCACTTAATATTTGCAAAATTTCAGCTGGTTTTACCCCTTCGATAGCAAGAAATTTGACAACAATGCGTTGCGCAACAGAAGGATGCACTTGTTGCTCCGTCATCGTGAGCGCTACTGCCAAACAGGCCCAGACCTGCATACCACGTGCTTCCCCAACTCCTGACATCTGCAACAATGCACTGTACAAGCGGCAGCCCGTTCAGTTCAAAATTGCGTGCTCAAAAGCAAAAGTCTCGTTAATATTTGATCCACCCGTAATATTTTTTATAATCCAACACCACAGAGATGGTAGAATAAATAGAGTAAATGAAGAACATTTGTATGCACCTTGAAAGTGGAACTTCTTTGGAGCTTTTTTTTTCAGAAGTAATATGTTCAGAATTAGTTATAAAATTATTATTATACTTCTTTAATTTAAATATAATTTCAGACATGAACATTGCAGTAATGTGTAACATCTTCAATTTGGTCAATATCAGTGGAGTGTAAATCAGTTCCATTCTTGACCATGGTAGTATCATATCGGTGTTGTTACTCTCATGATTATAATCTTTCCCCAATTGGATAAGTTTTAGTTTAAAAATTAAAAAGAACTATTGGGAGGGTGCGTTAACACAAAAAGTGATAACATTATAATAATTAATCTTTAAAAGACAGCATTGATTCATATAAAATAAGTGATTCATCCAAAAGTGATATGCTCGTAAATCCATTGTCGTTGTAGTTACTCTAGTAGCACTAATGGAGACGGCATTACCGCAGAAAATCCCCGTTCTATTTTATGTAAAATTTCCAAGGAAACTGAATACTCTAAAGAAAAAAAGTTCGAAGTAATACTTTAAATTCCGTTCATTATCAATTATCTCGTTCACAATTTTCTCTACTCCAAAAATATAAATTTTCCTCACCGAATCCTTTTTTCATGTTTACGAATTTCAATGTAAATATTATTTTCAGGAATGAAAAATAAGTATTATTCAGATTAGGTGCAACTATAACCAAACGTTTTCTTCAATTGTGCCAAATTACAGAATTTATCGACTATTGTGTGTTGCATGAGCGCGATCAAACTAGTAGCGCACGCATACCCTATGAAAACTATCATTTTCACTTCTTGTTTATTTAATTTAGTAATTAATTTTTGATGAGCGCTGTGTCTTTAACGTGGTCGTTACAAGTCACTTTTTACATTATTATTAGTTATAACTGATACATTCATTTTCTTCACCCTATGAAAACAATATATTACTTTGTCATTTCCCGTTACTGTACTTTTTACCCCTTTAATTTTAATCTGATTAAACAATTGATCCCTGGTGACGGGTATGAGTATACGCTCCATTTTTAATGCCCATTTAACAACGCAGTATCTATTATCTTTATCATGTTTCTCCTCATCTGTAGATCTCTCTTTTTGGACAACATACAATTCCCCAATTTATAACAGCCGAAAACGTTTAAATAGTTCTCTTTCTCTTATGTATCTGCTGTTCTCCGAACTCCCAATAGGGCGACCTCAAAGATATAAGCAGTTCTTCAATCGTTACTAGTGGTGCAAAACCATAGCACATACTTTCTCATATGTTTCTCAGTCTGCACGAGAGAGAGACATTATAGCATACTATTAGGGTTGGTTTTAACATGGTATTCTATATTTTGGTCGTCGTTATTTTACCCTATTTAAAACGTTTATTAAAGAAATACTTCTGCTAGCATTTATATAAAGGAAACTCTAATATACAAATTCTGTTCTTTCGTTGTTTTGGGGTAGATAAGATCAGTTAGATTTATCTTCTATTTCAAATTATGTATTTATTAATAAATATAAAGATAATTAGGATATTATTAACGCGAGAACAAAGTCAGCAGACCATCAATATTCTTACATATTTTCATTAAAAACTGAAGAGTTATTTTTTTGCAATTTGAAATTGCAAAATTAACTTCATGTACATTAATCGTTTCTATGATAAATTTCAGTTAGAAAGGTGATACTATTTCGTAACGCTCCTTATCTTTCTCGTCAAACAATTCTGTTAATGAAAAAATGTATTATTTAAAATAGTATTATTTTAACGATTGAAACTGCTATAAAGCATAGAATTAAAAAAAAATCATGAAAAATAAAAAGATTTTTCACACATTACCTTCAAGACAAGAAAAAAACACGTAACCGAGTTAATTCTTCAATCGGTAAGTAACATTATAAAATAACATCGTCACGCATCAAATAATATGCACGAACATATAAATATGACAGAGCGTGCACAAGTTCACAATAACATCCGACAAACAGAGCAGTGGTCACATTTGATACGTATGCTTACGCAGCGTAAAGATCCAGCGTCACCGGATGAGAGTTTACGAGCGTGGGTGGAAGGTTCACGATATTAAGAGAAACATAAGATACAGACATTCCTCTAATCTCCTTTTAAAAGTAGCATATTAAAATGACACATCTACAAATATATAATCTTTGGATTCACAGCATTGGCAGACTTAAAACTACGCGGCAGCAACCTCAAAGCCAATAATTCAACTTGTTACTGACTTTTATTAGAGATTTGAAAGTAAAATAAATATTCAGTATATGATTTTACTCTACCTCTGCTTCATCCGTGTTAAATAATATTCAAGCTACTTGAAATAGTGAACAAATCTGTAAGTGCAGCAGATGGAAATTATTTCAGTGCGTCTATACCAAACTTTCAAGCGAAATACTGCTAATGCGGTTGTAATATATACCAAATACAATTTGTATACAGAATATTTAAGCAAAATCGTTGGATCAGTTTTTGAAAAATATTCAAAAATATACTTTGATCTTCATGTAAAGTGCCCTTTTGTATTCAAGTAAAGAGAAAATTGATAGCACGTGCATATGTCAGAAGTAAATTCTACCGTAAATACGAAAAATTAAAAAAAATTCCATTCGTTCAGAACAAAGTGCTGCACAAAGACGGACGGACGGACGGACGGACAGATCGGCCGAACGTCCAGCCAAAAACAACTTTTTCGGAATCAGGGGTCTGCAAAACATATTTCCGTAAAAATCTCATTTTCGAATTTTTTATGGTTACAACACTTTTTATATACTACAAATATGAGAAAGTAAAACAAAAACTGTATTTCTACTACACTCACTCAGAAAAATCTATAGTTCGATAATAATTTGTACATGTAATTTTTTTGCGTTAAATTACAAACATATTGACATTCTATTAGTATTATAACTCGCAGCTAACTTTTTATCTTATCTAGGAATTTTTGCTGAAATTTTTGAATCCTCCTCTGCCTTAGGGCCCTTGATCGGAATTGATGGGATGGTCCCTTGCTTGCTTCCGGAGAGTAAATTAGTTTATTGTCCTCCACGTGGTCATATGCAGTTTGTACTGCTCTTCTGACAATAAATTTATTATTATTATTATTTAGTTCTCTCAACTTGTGTTGGTTTTTCTCTCAGCAGTGGATTATTAAATCAAGTTCTGCTGGGAGGAAGAATCTATTTCAGGTCCAAGAACTTTCTGGTAATGTGGGCTGAGGACAGAAGGACGCTGTGTTGCAATCTACTTTTTATGTTGGTGTTGATTTTGAGTTTTTTAATGGAGTCGACCAGGGATTGGGGTACTAGTCCGAGGGTAGATAAAATGATAGGAACTACGATCACTTCTTGAACATTCCAGAGTTTTTTTACTTCAAAGGTTTTTTTTGGTATTTTGATATTTTGTCGTTCTTTGTCTTTTCTAGATTGTTGTAATTTACGACAGCAAAATCGATCAGAAACACTTTTGATTCTTTTCTTTTCCAAAGGATGGTATCAGATCTGTTGTGAATTGTTGTTAGGTCAGTGAGAATGCTTCTGCCTCATTACAAAATATTTGCTTTCAAATCGTCTTGCAGGACAGGTTGAGATTTATACAGATGGTTTGGTGGTATGGGATTCTTAATGAAGTTCAGTGATTTTGCAATTTCCAGATGAATTATTTTTCCCATGTTATCGTGTCTAGTTTTGTAATCATTTTGGGCCAACTGTGTGCAACCACCAATGATATGCTCGAGAGTTTCTTTGGTTTCGTTACATCGGCGACATGAATCTGTAATTCCGATTTCTTTCAGGATTGTTTTCCTGTAGTTTCTGGTTGGTGTGACTCCGTCTTGCATTGATACTATGAAGCCTTCTGTTTCTGGGAATAATTTGCCGTTCATTAACCACTTAACTGATTCTACTTTATTTATTTTGCTGTTGGTCAGTTGGTTGGGGTAGTTTCCATGTATTGGTTTATCTTGCCAGGTTGTTATTCTATTTTTTTTTGTATTGGTTGGGGTAGAGGCTCATTCAGGTGACAGGGTATATAGTTTTTATCACTGGTTGTAATTGCTTGGTGAAGTGATGAGGTATACGCTTTGTCCTGGAAAAACTTATTGAGAATATATTTTTGTCTTTCATGGAGGTCTTTGATTGGTATGATGCCTCTTCCGCTCTGGTTACGTGGGATGAACATTCGTTCTAATGCTGATTTAGAATGGTGTTTGTTGTTGCTTGTCATCGTGGTTCTGATTTTCCTCTATAAATTTTCCAGATCTGTAGTTGACCATTTTACTACCCCAAATGAGTAGAATAGTATGGGGATGACTAATGAGTTTATTACTTTCGTCAGGTTACGTGAATTGAAATGAGTTTTTGTTGTTATTTCTATCCTTCTCATGAATTCTTTAGTGATGTGTTCTTTGACTATTGTGTAATGCAAACATTATATTATTATTATTATTATTATTATCATTATTATTATTATTTGCACCTTGTCTTAGACCAGTGCTTCTCAGTACGCAGTGCCACTTCACGTAAAATCATAATCGTCATTCCTACATCATGCAAAACCAGTCACGTGACTCACCCGCCCCCAGACCTGTCTTTCTCCTTAACCATACTACTTTCATCATGCCAGACTCCTATATCAAGAACCAAATGAGAAGGGAACTGTGATTTTTTGAAATGTTCTCACTTTACATATTTACAACGCTGAAACAAATGGTAAGTAGAGTGGAATAAATAAATGTATATTATTTACCCAGAAAACAAGGGAGGTCAAAAAGAGATTTAAATGTTTAAAATAAACCCGAATAAACGGTCTTCATATATGAACAAAATATGCCTCCACAAAAATATGAATACGTATTGACTCGAGGTACGAACAATGTTACAATTCTATGAGAGTGCTCTCTCAAACGTTTCCATAACTACGTGGAAATTGGGGATCATGAACAAATATCATTATTACAAATAAATAATCATTTTGACTTGAATAAAAACTTGAAATTTATCGATTCCAGAGAAAATAAATAAAAACTACACAGGATTCAAACTTTTACGAGGTTGAAATGATCTTTATCTGGAACATTCAACATTCCAAAGAAATTAGACTACGACTGAAATAAATACTTCATTGTAATTTTAGTTCGTGGTAAGTAGGGCTAACAAGATTAAAGACATAAATACTGTGTTGAAATTAACATTTTCAGCAGTACTTTGAATTACGTTGAAACTGTTTTTTTATTTCTTAATTTTAATTATTTAGATTTTTTTAATTAATAGTCTGACTTCATACTAAGAAAAAAACTTCTTTATGATGATTAAGAATTCTTGAGAGCGTGAACTGTTTAAAGAAGAACACTAACATTTATTACGCAAAGCTTTTTAATATGTCACGACGAGTAAGATTTTAAAGAGAGAAAATCCAGGGCATGTGCTACGATATATAGAAAGACCCTGTTACAGAGGATAATCATATGTCAACCTTTTTTTCCGATTTTTCATAACTCCCTCTTCCGGAATTAATTCTATTGTACACAGCTTCGCAGTTCGATAAACACGTATCAGATTAACAGAAGTTCCGCTTCCAATATTGATAATGGAAATTGAAAACGTGAACGGTAAATATTAAATATTTATCATACCGTATTTCATAATAAAAAGAAGAAAAAAACATGCCAAATACTGTACTTATGTTTTGCTGTTTTATATTTCTATATTTATCGTGAAAAATAAATGTTTCCAAATTGGTAACAAATCAAAAGCAGACTTTACAATCTTATGAGACTTAAAGTGGAGTTGAATGAAAATAAATATCAGGAAATCAACTAAATTTTCCTATCAAAACTTGATGAGAAAAAATTGATAAATGTGTTGAAAATTGAAATAACACACTTGTTTACATTCATGAATAGAGAAAAAAAGAGGACTAACATACCACATGATTCTGGAAAACATAGTTGATTTTTTCTTTCTACTCTTAAAAATAAAAGTTACGGAACTTTTACTTAGTCTTAGAATAAAATGCAGTGCAACCTCGATTACTTAAAGTAATTGGAAGTAATAAGATAGTTTTTTTATTAATAATTATTAAAATTACAAGGAAGGATTTAAACTTTTGCGCTACTGATATAAGTAATCCCCACTAATGAATACAAACAAGAGAAAATGAATTTATGATTTGAAAACACCGAAAATGAAATATATTGGTAATAATATATAATTGGAAGTTTATTATGGGTCAAATGATATTATTGAATGAAATATTTGAGTGTTAGATTTTATTAAAATTTGTGATAAAAAAGTGTTTGAGATTTTTCGAATTAGAAATTCATATATGAAGGTTTTATTCTCATAAAAAATCGGATGTAGATGAAGTCATTAAGACTGACAACTGCTGTTTAATAAACAACTTGTTAAAATACCTTTATTTGAACTTTAAGCTTTCGACATTTGATGAATGAGAGCAAATTGATTGTTTTTTTTCAGTAAATGATGCCATTATCAGCAAATGGAATTATACAGAATTATATTGAAGATGTAAATTCACAATTATTGAAAGACTGTAAGTAAATTTCATTAGGGTAAAGTTAAATAACAACACGCTATTGTTAAATGTCCTTTTTTATAAGTATTGAATCCACCGCCTCCCTTGGGCGCTGGATCGGAATTGATGGGACGGTCCCTTGCTTGTTTCCGAAGAGTATTTATTTATTTATTTATTTATTTATTTATTTATTTATTTATTTATTTATTTATTTATTTATTTATTTATTTATTTATTTATTTATTTATTTATTTATTTATTTATTTATTTATTTATTTATTTATTTATTTATTTATTTATTTATTTATTTATTTATTTATTTATTTATTTATTTATTTATTTATTTATTTATTTATTTATTTATTTATTTATTTATTTATTTATTTATTTATTTATTTATTTATTTATTTATTTATTTATTTATTTATTTATTTATTTATTTATTTATTTATTTATTTATTTATTTATTTATTTATTTATTTATTTATTTATTTATTTATTTATTTATTTATTTATTTATTTATTTATTTATTTATTTATTTATTTATTTATTTATTTATTTATTTATTTATTTATTTATTTATTTATTTATTTATTTATTTATTTATTTATTTATTTATTTATTTATTTATTTATTTATTTATTTATTTATTTATTTATTTATTTATTTATTTATTTATTTATTTATTTATTTATTTATTTATTTATTTATTTATTTATTTATTTATTTATTTATTTATTTATTCTCGAAACTCGAAGAATTGTGTAGATCTTGAAAAAAATTGGAAAAAAATGTTTTATTGAGTGAATAGAACGAATCTGTGCAGTGGACATTATTTCCAATCCATATATGTTTTATGATTATTTTCTTATGAAGAGCTATTAAAATATAGTTTATTAAAAAGAATACGAGTACTTTGTGCTTGAAATCCACAATCTTAATTTTACTCGTTATAATAGATTTTCCAACACTTGATTCATTACATATCTAATTCCGATGTTTATTTGTTTCATTCGATGTTTACGAAAATAATACTTACGCAAAATTCAGAATATTTTCTTTAATCGGAGAACAAGTTACAATTAAATGGTTTCGAAATTGGAGAACAAGTTACAATTGAAATTAATTGGAGAACAAGTTACAATTTAATGATAATGTTATGGAGTATTTCTTCAAATCAAAATTACCCCGATGGTGAGTGATTAAGTGAATTGTAATGATCTGTTACCATGCAAATCACATCCATTCTTTTAAAGCAACGAAATATCGTAAAGAACAGCAGGGGATTTTTGTTCAGTCGATCTCTACGGCTGTGAGTGAGCATGTCATGTCGACTGTTTAGCTGCATATTTTAGCATTCATCACTTCTACATTTATATTGCGAAAGCCAGATATTTCTGGCATTACAGAAGCGGTGCCTGTTTTGTATTCGAAATCAATTCTTCATCCGAAACTTTGACTTGCTCAGATATTCTTTTCAAAATACAACAAAAACAAATTTTGTCAACTATATCTTCTTTCAACTCTTTTATTTGTTAGATATATTAAATTTCACATGTTCCAAAGAGTACAAATTAACTCAACATTAATATGTATTTCGTCCAAACAGTCAAGTAAAAATCAATGAGTTATACAAACTCTATATCAAAAAGATAATATTGAGATAGAATCTTGTATTAATTATGTGGAAATATATTCAATGGACCAGTGATGATAAAATACTATTTATATTTCACTTCTATGAAAGCATTCAGTGACTTCAAAATATTTTATATCGAAAAGATTTTGACAACAGTAAAATATATCTTGGAAGACCAGATACAGGAAATAATACTGACAATACTGAAAAAATATACATTGCATTGCAACAATTTTTAATAACTGCACGTCGTATTGAAGCTTGTATGTAAATAGATATCTCTAAATGCGCAGGATTTTCCATTGTTTGAACAAGCTTTAGTTTTTCCCTGAATATATGAATATTCATGTGATACTAAGGAAAAATAAACGATTGTGACATCTGTCATAGAACTCTTATCAATATTGTTTGCTTAACATTTAAAATTTGCCTGAGTGAAAAATATGGGTCCATAAAATCTTTTTCCTGTAACAACAGATTAATCATATGCTACACATCCTCGATTCTTGCTAATGATAATAATTCTAGAAATTACTTTTCACATTCTGCAATTTGTGTTCTAATGGTATAATGTGAACAAATATTTATAGGACTAATCTATGTTTCGATTTCTCAAGAGTGATCATTCACCCAACAATTCATTTTAACATTATTGTGTTTTACAGAAAAACATCATTTTGCCTATTCTGTATTTTATGATTTAAGGAAATTTGTTGCTATCGTTCATAAAATATTAATATATTATTTACTTAATGCGGCAAACTATTTTGCTGCATATTCATACTTTTTGGTAATCACAAATGAACACATGAAATGAAATTAATGTAAACATTTGGGATGATTAGTCTTAAGATGTACATTTAAAATACAACTCTAATATTCACTTTAATAAAGACTTTCATTCCTCTTTTGAATGTTATTATTCAATGAAAAATGTCCAAATATTTGAAATTTTAAATTTAATAAAACATCAATGAGTGTCAGCATTATAGTCAATTTTATTACAGCAATTTACTAAGAAATAGGAGGTGGATTATTTTCTAAGAGTTCATTAATCTCTTCTGATCTGAACATGCATTAATAAAACATTGTCCTGAGTGATAAATGGGGATTTCGCAAAGTACTTTTTGTTCACTTGCTGATACCTGTGGATTACCCTATGATAGACTTGTTTAGGAAATGATATTATTTCGATAATAATAATAATAATTATGAAGCATTTTCTCAGATATACATCCGGTGAATAGGTAATCTTTTATGTGCAAATGCAATTTTCATTACATTTTGAAAAAATATATAAAAATTGCACTTTAATTAACTATGCAATGCATTTAAAGTATTTACAGCTGGGTTTAAGCGTCACACATTTTCTAATATGTTAGATTGAATTGTTAAAACTTCGTAATTCATGAGCTAGAAATGTAATATTACCAGTCATTACAAATTCAATATATTTACACCTTACTTAAAAAAAGAGGAATTGAACCCTTTAACAAATTGAAATACCTGATTTAACATTGGCTCAAATTATATTAAGAGAAGAATTTTAGAATGGATTGCTTCAATATATTTCTTTCGCATTTCATAGAGCATTCAAACTCTAGGAAGTAGATTATGTGATTCAATGTATTTTTAAAGTGTGACTGAAGAACAGTGTATAATACATAAAGTAAGATCATTTCCGGCCAGAGAAGTGTGGAAAGACTTTTTCAAGCTCATTGTCTCGAGGTCGGAAATTGACAGAGTGAGAGAATTCCGAAAAAAAAAAATTGAGAATTAAAATATTTTAATTGTTTGTCCGAGATATTAATATTATAGTTAATCGTAATAAGGAATTTCATGATAATGGTGAAATCCGTGATGACGTAGCGAGAGCTTCTAATAAAATAAGCGGCTCACACGTGTCTGAGATCCGCCTCACGTGCGTGCTCACGCCTGACCTACAACGCGGCGTCCCACAGGGGTGGGGCTTCGGGTCTCGCATCCTCCGCATCCGTGGCGGGGGTGGAGACTGCGCCGCAGAGCGTCGGACGCTGCGCGGAGGCGGCTGCGGCGGTGGCGACGGCGGCGATGTCGGCTGGCGAAGGCGGTGTTCCGTATTCGCCTACTGCTCCAGCGTCGCAGCCACGTAGTGCGCAGCTCGCGGTGGCGCGGAGCGGTCGACGTGGTCCGCTGGAGTTCGTGCTGCACGTTGACGCTCGTCGCAACCGCCGCCGCCACGACGCCGTCGCCGCCTCCACCGCCACCCACCTCGCCACCCCCGTCGCCGTCGTCGTCTTCGGCACACACGTCACCGCCGTCGCCGCTAACAACACTACTCGTGTGCTAGTGCTAGACCACGAGGATCTGTGCGCGAGGCCGTCCTCCTCCTTGTCTTCCACAACGGTACAAGGTCTTCCACGCTCACTTTCGTTTTCCGTGGCAGTTTCGCGAAATATGACCACGGAAAAGAAATTAATTTTCTCAAAAACTTATATTTTTATCAAAACTAAAGAGGTTAAAGTTATACTACACTTAATATTTATTTTAAACAGCTTAAGTGGTGACATTCTGACAGTGTCAAATACATTTCTCCCTTTCATTTGGATTTCGAATGTTTTGCATTGACATTTATACTTCCTTTCGTTTGTTTATGAAATAAATATATTTCTTTTTCATCAGGCGCTTTAATGCATGATATATTTTTCTCGTGTGATGTATGTGACTTGGGACGCAGTTCATCGTTAATTTCGTAAAACGTCTTCCACGTCTTCTCATTTGATCAGCAATGCCCCATTTCGCCTTCTACCCGTGACTTTCTTCTCATTTTCAGCTTTTGTACCTTGCACAGTATAATCAAATCATGTTTTCAATATTATACTTCTCCATGTTGGGGGTGATTTTTTTTTCAAAATAGTGATATTTGTGGGCAGAAATCGAACTAGTTTTCTTCTTTTTTCTGTTTGTGCACTAATTCATTTCCAGTTATAATAGTTATTGGAATGTTTTTTAAAAAGTATTTTAGAACTTTTTTGTGGTTATTTCTTATTGTCTTATTGCCTTATGATGTTCAATAGAGAATGTAAAACCCAATAATTTCAAAATTCACACAATGATTCTAAAAAGTTATTAGGTATTTTGACTATTCTTGTTATTACAGTTTGGTTTTATATCTACTCATTGATGATATCTGTGAAATATAAAAAAAATATTTCTTTTTTATCTCCTGATCATAAAAAATACTTACAAGAATTATGACAGACCACAATTCTATAAGAACATTCAAAGTAACGGTTTTAGTTTCGTGTTTTGAAATATATCCTGTTCAATTTAAATTATTTCTTTTATTACTTTTAATAATTTCATTACTTCTTTTTTTATTGTAAATAAATATTTTTTTGTTTTTAAGAAAGAGTAATCAGAATTTTTTAAATTTCTTTTAATGCTGTAGATTTTAATATTATATATTTAAAAAAATTCGTCTTACAATATGAACATTTTGGTGGCATCAATTAAATATTATAAATACGGTTAGAACTACTATGAAGTCTTTGGACATACAATTATAATAAGATATGTTAGGTTGCGTACACAATTTATAATTAACATGATTCCTATTTAATGGAAACAAAAGAGCATGCACATACATACAAAATATTAAAATATTGAATCTACAAGACAAGAGTATGTTAATCGTGCGTTTGGAGGCAAAAATATGTCAAGTTTTCATTGGAACAGTTTTAAAAGAACGAATAAACATCTCTTCTCGCATTTTAGAAGATAATCAGAGATTTTTCAATCGTTATTTGAACTATTTTCTCATTCACATATGCATCATTAAGGCTATTTTATAAGGTTAATTGCTGCTATGAAACCGAAAACAAATTTTCTATGCACCAAAAAATAAATCTGGTGTATGTACATTATCCATGAACAGTATTTCCATCAATGTAAAACAGTTATAATGTTGTTCTGAAACATTTTTAGAATAAATGTTACTTTTCTGTTTGAAAGTTTATAGAAGGTCTCAAAGATGTTATTTTCCATCGAAAATTTTAAACAATGCATACATTACAAAAAATATTCATTCACAATATTTGGATTATATTCGTTATATATATATATATNAATTTTTTGCTTGTGGATCGTACTTTAATAATAGGTTTTCTACGAACTTGGCGCTCTTTCAAGATTGTTTGTTGACTTATTCGCAGGTTCCGCTATTCAAGGAGTAAAAGATTAGTTGCCAGACTCAGCAAACGAAATACAACAGAAAAACTTGGATTGATTATCTCTCGTGTGAACTCTTACGTTTTTGTTTCTTGGTTTAGTGTTAGATATTTTGACTCCTAAATTACTGAAACCAGCAAATTCTACATTTTTTTAACTGTTCGATTTTTCCATTTTCACTGGGGTTGAGTATTTTGCAGTTATTCATTTTGAACAAATTACAAAAATAAACTTTTTTTTAAAAATAAAAGCGTCTTCCGGAACAAATTCAAAATAATACAGACTTACGTAATTCTTTATTTCTTTGCTTAGTAAAGTATTGTAACGTAAATTTTACAAATGTTTGTAACACATAACAGACACAGTCTATATGAGCACTATTAGGTTAATGATTTATCCCCCTTCATCACAATCCTAGGTTTCCTACGTTTCTAGGGCATAGTGCTGTGCTTGCGTTTTGAGTAGTTTGATCTTTACCCGTGGAAATCAGTTGCTTATTTTGCAAGAAAATGAAAGTAGTACTTTTCCCTCGGTGGAATGCATACATTTGTATCATACCTATAATTGATTTTTAATATGCTATTCATAAGGTGTCACAAAAAGAACATTGCTTCGAAAGTTTGTCGTCTTAATTTAAAAAGAAATTATGGAATATTTCAATTACATAATATAATATCTCCATTAAATAAATGCAAATTGTTCAAAAAACTTTTTTTTTCGCTCAAATTGTTCAATACAATTTTTTTTGTGACAATGCACTTCATTGAACATAATTTGGATTTAGTTTAATTATCTTATAATCAGGATACAGATTTGTTTCCTGTCTATCTTTAATATTTTAATTTGATTACAAGCATTGATAAGTTGTAGAATTATGAATATTGATTCAGTTAGAATCAATTAGTTTATACATCCATGGCAGTCTTAAAAATGAGTTTATACATCCATGGCAGTCTCAAAAATGAGTTTTAAAACCCTGTTTTATCTTGTCATATGATCAGGATTCTAGGAATAAAAAACAGATTCGGCTTAAATAATTTGATATAGATTTCTGTGTAAATTTGTAAATAACATTTGTAAATACGTGGAATGATATGGTTTTGTAGTGGACATATTTCTAGTCAGCACACATAAAATATTTTTTTAATATCTTTGAAATAAATTCACAAAGATTAAAAGTGTCAAAATAATGTAAAATATTCGTATATTTTGTGGATTACAGAAAAACATTTTATGAATATATTTCTTAATTTAAATTTTGAGTTCCATTAATATGTATTCTCTTTTTAAAGTATGATATAATGATATTTTTTATGTACGTAGCTTTCATAGTATTTGAGACTATAAATGAAGAGTACTTTTCGGGTATTCGTGTTAATTTGCTCTTTTTGTCGATTCGCTATTGGTCGTAGCCCATCATTGATTGTGCCTCTGATGACCTACGCCATTTTGGAACGTTTGACCCATGGGTGCATCTTTCTTATCTCTTTTATATTGTAATTCAGTTTATGCCATCGTATAGAGTTTGATATAGTTCTTTATCAAGAATTTCTCATTTCCTTCACTGATCTTCAGTGTTTTACATTGATATTCGTATTTTTATCTTATTTTACTTGAGAAATTAACATTGAAATATTTCATCTTTAACTGAACGTTCATGTAAGAAATTTATAGTCCTAGTTAGTTGCACTGAATTTTTTTTATCCCTCCTCATTTTTCCTTTAAATCAATAGAAATTTACTAATAAGCAAGTTGAAAACACGCGTGTTTTACCTGTTTGGTTTATGTGATAGTAACTTATTTTTTTAATAGTATCGCGAAGAGTTCGTACTTCTAAGACAATAAATATCTTAGGATCTACAAAACACAAATGAAGTAAACGAAGAAACAAAAACTTACAATATTCGATATAATAATCTATTTGATATATTAACGCGAAAAAAATACTTTGAAATTTTTTTAAAATATTTATTTCACATCATCAGTTTTTATTTTGTAAAAGGTTTAGTGCTGACTAAACGCGCTAATGATTGATTAGATTAGATTTTTAAATTATTAAATAAAACAATAAATTAAATTAAAGAGACTTTAAATAAATTGATAAAACCTTATGTTATATGTTTAAGATATGGTATAGTAATTACTGAACTATTTTATACCTCCTCCGGAATAACAAGATAGTTCATGAGAAGACAGAAAATGATAGTGATTTTAACGTATGTCCTAGCAACAGTGAGGAAGTTGGAACATTCAGCAATCGTATAATATACCAGTGATGACTTTTAAGTAACAGTATTGATGATGCGTATCTCCATTTTCCATTTACCGTGTTTGACTTTTTAATCTTGATGAATTATGATGTAGATAAGGGATGTTAACCAATGACATGGACGAAAAGTATTTATATTGTTCTTTAGAAGACTTGCTTCGGGATTGTAACATCGTAGAAAACAAAACACATTGAATTATCAAATATTGTCGAATGTATCGGAGTATTGTTTCTTTTGAAATTTTGTGTTGCTAAGGGTTACTGGTATTTGAATCTTTTCAAGTCACTTTATTGAATCACTATTTACTCTCAATGTGTCAGTTAATCTCGCTATTATGAACCTAATGCCATTCATAGATAATTATTTGCCACAAGAATATATTTTGACAGTTGTATTTTTTGTATGTTTGAACTTTTGATAATCTTTAAGCGTCAGTCAAGGACTTCATCCTTCCAAATTATTGCCTAGTTATGGGATTGGCTAGGTTCTCAGAAATTGTAACTAATTATTTTTAAATTACCCCCATTTAGAATAGGTTTATGATGTGCTGTTGACCAAACTGGTTTCGTTATACTCACTTCATTCATTCTACCCTGAAGTTTTAATTCGTATGTCAATTGAGCGTGTATGTTTCAAGTTCTTTAGAGAGTTATATCTTCATTACTTTTTATGATTTGATTTACGACTTAAGGAGATAAAATGGTGTTAATTCAAGAACGCTAAACTAATCATTCGAATAGAAAGAACACATTCCCCCCTCTTCACAACAATATTGTACCAACAAATCTAAATCATATTTTAAATGAAATTTCAATATACAAAACTGCGATTGAATGAGTGTTGAATAATAAATTTAGCTATATAATGTGAGCATTATTCTTTTGTGATTTTGCTATGCTGATTCAACATTTCGAGCATGCATGTATTCATGCATTCCGCTGTTCAATCAATATATCGGTTTACCAATATATTCACGAACTCTTTTTACCGAGAAAATGATAAAATTATTAAAGAATAATTTTATTGCTCGAGAATATAGTAAAATTCATCTGAAATACCTTCTTTATCATTATAACTGGAAAATATCGAAACAGAATTTTATGTTTTTTGTTTTCATCATTTTGTTATTAATCTTTCATTATTCAATATTGACATTATATAATTCTGAAATTAAAAAATCTTAGACTTACGACCTTTTGGTGGACGAATACAATTAATATTTTGTGCTTTTTGTGCTTTTTGTGCTTCGAGAGCACAACTTTTCGACCCTAGATTTGAGTCATCGTTAATAGTAGAATTAATTTTTTTAAATTTATCTCCTCTCTCATATATAATTTTTTAATAGCAAATCAAGCAACCCATTTTTTATAAGCAGACATATATTTACACTAAAAACACAAATAATGGCAATGGGCAACATATGTGTGCTCATTCATGAAGATGATCCAAAGAACGATTGAAGCGTTGTGTATGTTATTTTATTTATTTGTGTTTTTAGTGTAAATATGTCTATTCATAAAAATAGTGTCGTTTCATTTGGTATTAATTATATAAGCAGACGGAAAATATGATTAATTATGTTTTTCAACGAAGGTAATTCTTGTGGGTAAATACCCATGAACTACGATCCTAAATCGTTTTTGGCCAGTATTTTCTTATGAAAATAACTTTCATTAATTCATATTTTAAAATTTTGTTCATTAATTTTTTTTCTTGGATGAAGGAAGTAATTTCATGTTTAGAGACCCGTCACTCTAATATATATTTAACGTCCATCCCAACCTATTCTACTTCTATAATTTTATTTTCTCCAGGTATGTATTCAACCATGACCACTGAGTCGTGTGCAGTTGGGCGATTGGAGGCCGTAGTATACGTGAGACACTCCTCGTGTGTGAACAGGCGCGAGGCCGTCGCAACCGCCGTCTGAAGCGCCGCTGACACCATCTCCCGTCTCTTCTCCCGCCATGGATGCCGCCACTGCTGCGTGGGGCTGCGCCAACTACGTCAGCGCCCGTCAACGACCTTCCGTCAACACGCTGCTCGTTGCTCTTCTGCTCCTCGGATGCGGTGAGTTCATTAACTGCACCGCGTAGAGTCAATAAGAGAGCACCTACTATCTTTCTGCGTGCATCATCTCACTATCTGGCATTACTAAAAACATCGCCCTTTTCACATGATACCTCGTCGGCACAGCCTATGACCTACCCAACAGAGGCTATGACCTGCCCATCAAACCCGACAGTGACCCGACAGCTACGACATGAGCTGATAGTAAGATGAACATTCAGTTCATATTGTGAGAGTGACAGTCTTTTCGTTTGGTAGTTCGCAATAAGCATTGACAACCTGGATTGCGAAAAGTCTACAGTGCGACGCGCGTTCCGGTTACTATTAGCCTATCACAAACGTTTCCGTGTGTCTTTTTGCCCATTTATCGGTCAATTTAGGAAAAAAGTAAGGTGAAATTCGTAGAACCGTCTTTCATTGTAAGTGTAAACTATGATATCTTGTTTTCATTCCCACAGTGAGTGAATGCTTTTAGAAAAGTATCTCCACTACCCCTCCCTAGTACTCAAGGCAATGAGTAGGATTTCTCTTTGTAAGTGTTTTATCAAAGAAGTGATATCTGGATTGTCACCTTCGGTACAGTGTTGAGTGGACGAGTGTTAAAACAAAATGGTGGTGGCGTAGGCTTCCTTCACAACAAAAGGATTTGGATCAGCCAGAATCAATGAGAATCTGATTTGCAATCTCCGAACCTCCACACAGGCAGAGTCAAACCAGGTCAATCCAAATCAAATTGTCTCTCTTAGTTCCTTCTTTCTCTCAATTGATTTTGAGCTTCCATCATGGATAAAGATATAATTAACCGTAGGTAATATAATTTTCGTAGAAGGTAACGGTGTGGAAAGAAGAGTAGGTTGTAGATTCAAGAAATAAATAAAAAAGACAGCATTTTGGTATTTTTCTACATCTATATTCTGGCTTTCAGAACAACGAGAAGAAATTCTAGTTTTTTCTCGAGAGAGTAAGTGTTTGTAAAACTGATAGATTTGATGGGACTTTAAATCTCGAAAAAGTGTACGAGTTATAGGAAGTCTATCACAAAAGAAGGACTTTTCATTTCCCTCAGGTAAAGGAATGAAACAAATCTACTGAATATTGATGCATGTTATTTAATCAGTAGTAATAGTAAATACCACGATGATAATAATAATAATAATAATAATAATAATAATAATACATACATACATACGTAAAAACTCATAGCCCTAGGGATCAAGAAAGGAACTGTATACCTTATCCAGAAGTCAGACGTACTTACCACCTACACATGGTCAGGAACTTCATCATTAATATTTAAATAAGTTTGCTCACTATTGGCTGGAACTAATCCCGCAATTGATGGAGAGCCAGAATCTACTATGATAGAATCATAATAATATTATTATAGAAATTAAATATTTGTTTTATTTTGAGGTTGTGGTGAGCAGGTCCCTCAATGATGGTTGTTGATTCATAACTGACTTGGGAAGATTCTGACACGCTGAGTTACGAGAGAGTCGGATTGAAGTGGATTCAACTGGCGTGAAGGCGCAAATTAAGTACGTGTGTGTTCGAAAGGTGAAGCTCTGCACTCAATCTTCGTGAGTCAGATTTAACTTGATTCTGATTGATCCTGACTGATTCTAATTTATTTGATGTGAGGGGTGCTTCAATTTCAAACAAAAACGAATCACGACAATGAACATTAGCTGTTGTCACCGAGCAATTACATTGTACAGCTAAATAGTGCTTTTCTAACCTATATTTATTTATTTGTTTAAACGATGATCCCATTACTTTATATTGCGGAGTGTGGATATATTTTATCAATAAAAAGCTGCTTAACTGTTTGATATAAACGAACATTGAAGCATACTGCATAACTCATGGGGAACACATTGTATGAACATATTTTCCATAGTAAACAATGTTGGTTTCAAAACTTCTTGTGCTTCTAGCCTTATTTGCTTTGTGTTTATGACATGGAATGCCCGTCTGGAAGTTATGAATTCGATTGTGAAATCATGTGGCATATTGGAGTACGAAGGTTCAAAGTGAAAGTTTGCGTAGTTCATGATAGATCAAAGGATCGTGAATAAACTACAGAGCTGTATTATATTACAGAAGTAGCTGTTTACAACTATTCGATGCTTGTGCGTGCGGCGAATATGGGGTATGTCTTTATCAGTATTGGACTAAATAAAGCTTTTATGTTGGTGAAAGGATCAATTTATCTATGATGGGGCTTAGATTTTTTAATCGTTAATTCAAAATCAAAAAGGCTGATACAAACAACTCTGTTTATCTTATAGATAGTTTAGCCAAAATTTGTAATGAGTCTCCAAGGTTTAATTTTTGTAACTTTTTCAAAAAACGACAACAACAAACGAAACAAATACACGCACCCATAAGCTTCTTCTGTCGGTGTCAATACTATTCATTTTATTTTGACAAATACTTTTCAAGCAGTATGATATTTGCTTAAAGTGTAAGTAATATGTGTTTGTAACTTATATGACAATATACCAACAATGTAACGTAAAAGTGCTGCAGTGAAAAAGTGATCTATGTTTACACCAGAAAGAGAAACAAAAACGTAATACATTGTGTTTTTCGCATTCGCTATATTTCTTCTTTGTTTAAAAAATTTAGGTTCAAGCAATACGAAAAATTGTTAATGTCTGTGTAAAAGAAATTGTTAAAAAAAATCTTGCTATAAATCAGTCCGGTATGAAGGTGAGATATTTCTACCATTAATTTATTATAAATGAATGAAACTTTCCTGTTTTGCCATGAAAATACATTTTTTAGTCTCAGAACGTTTTCGACGCCATGACCATCATCATTAGTGAATCTCTAAAGGTTAGAAATTTTTGGACGGGAAATGTCTCTGATATCCGTTTTTTCTCGTATATTTAATACTAATTCATAATTTGGTAATTTTGTATTAGAAATCACATTAGAAATATTATAATTGAAAATAAATCATAAATAATGTATTTGTTAACGTACGGATACCTCAAACAAACAAAATTATAATTATTAAACCCAGAATAAAAATCACTCGTCACTCTACACAATGGTTCCACGATTTTCAGAGAGACCGAGAAAACTTTAATTTAGTGATCGTATTTTAGGAATTTGAAAGAACCTCTAAATATTGTGACGTTCGTGGGGGACATTATTTTTCGAAGTCTCCGAATTGAAAACAATGTCCCAATAAAAAGCAAAATAAAAAAACGCAATAAACAGTGGCGGAATTACAATAGTGGCGGAATTACAATAGCCTTAAAGGTCGTTTAATGTCACGTCCGAATCTAGTTTAGATGAGAGTGCACCGAGTGTATTGTTACGACATGATGTAAAATGAAATTTATCATAACGTCTCTTTGCCTAGAGATTCTGAGAATCATGACAGTAAGACGAGACCTGCAGTTTAATTGCCGTCGTCTACCTGCTACCTATTCCCCACATTGCAATATTATTTTGGAGTCTGCGTTTTTAATAATTCTTAATTTATGAGATAACATGTAATTAAAGAAATAAAAAAAATAAGTAACCTCAATATCTTACCACATACCGTACAGTTTTTGTTCTCGCAAATCAGTTTTATATTTAATCACTCGTCGAATCTTTGCAGGATATTTGGATGATGAAATGAAATTTTATGACTGGATTAAACTGTTAAAATAATACTTATTTCACTATAAGCTTAAATGGTGATATATGGTTATTCTAACATAAGATAAAGTATCTCAAGAATTTTAAGATGATTATAATAATAATTTATTTTAATGTTATTATGCTGACCGAGACTGATGACAGAAAAATAAACAATGATGATATTAACCTTTTTAATTTATTAGCCCTACGTTTTCTGACAAGCAGATAGCATTCAAGCAATAATTTTTACTATATCTGACGAAGAAAATCAAATTAATGAAATCAAAATGTGCTTTATTTACATATAGTCAAAAGAAACACAATATTTATAGATTTGTAATATTATATTGGCAAGGCTGAGGACCCATGCGCCGCTAAATGAACCCTTCATTACCGTGGGTTATGCATACTGTCATTTTAAATTTACTGCATTTCTAGTTGCAGTAACGGAAAAATCTAGACTAAATGATTATTAGATAAATAATACAAATAAGTAAGCTATATTTAAAAAAACAAAAAAATACAATGAGGCATAAGAATGGTTTTTGGCGGATTTTTAGCTATGGGTATTACAAGACAATCACGTCCATACATAGCCGGTTCGGGTCGTCTAGTGTAAACGTATGTGATAAAGTCATCGAAGGATGGTGTCTAGTACGACTATTATGTATGAAGTAAAATAAGCAAGTAAACAGAAACGTTAGGTGGAAGATATAAAATGGGATTTCAATGATAAAGAAAATGAGATTTCATGAAGTGTATATGAAGAAACAAAGATAGACGTGTTGAGTGAGAAATTAAGGAATACATGAACAAGACATACGTTATTTTATTAGCTCAATATGTAATAGATATTTATTAGCGTAATAATAACAACAAATAATTCAATATTAGAGTACAGACTTTTGAGGAACATTTTAATATTTTCGTAGTACAGAGATATTCTGTACTCCATCCCATTAAACTAGCACATTCGTGCAATCAACAATATTGTAAAAATTTGCATTCTGAGGATACAATATTCATATAAGAATTTGGGTACGAAATTATTGTTGAGCGTGCATGGAATGGACGATAAACTTGTACGTGACATTTTGAGTTACTAAGATATGAATATGGAATAGTCGTTAATTTAGAGACATTTGCATTGACAAGATTCGTATGTGATGCTCATGAAAATGTATGTTTTTAATATGCAAATAACATAAAACGAAGAACAATTTTTTCATTTCACGAGTGATGATTGAGTGAAGATTTTATATTATGTAAGTTATTGAAATGTGGGTCAACTTAACGATGGACATCAAGTTATCACCTGCAGATTATCATTTACTGCAAAATTGGTTTTTCATATTACTTTTTTATTTGACATAAAGATTGTCCTGTACATTGAAAGAACTATACTACTAAATTTTCTAGGTTAACTTATACAACTTCTTCAACATGCACATTAAAGATTTTTCCAACAAAATTGATATAAAATGTATTATTTTTTTCCCTTTCATACCTTTGCTTGGAATTTATATGTATCAACTGGATTTAATATTATTGTAGAGCATGTATATCGGAACTGAATAATGTAACAAAAGTATTCTTTAAGCATTCCAAATGTTATCTTTTTGATAGAATGAGTAAATGACAGTTTCAATAATGAAAGCAAGTCACGAATAGCAACGTATCACGTCTATAACTTGCGAGTGCTAAGAACGTCTTACAGTATAAACAGTGCCTTACACGTATAAATACAATTATTTAAAAGTTTTTCGTGTGTTTTAATAATAATAAATTTATTGTCAAAAAACAGTACAAACTGCGTATGACCACGAGGAGGAAAAAAAACTAATTTACTCTCCGGAAGCAAGCAAGGGACCATCCCATCAATTCCGATCAAGGGCCCTAAGGCAGAGGCGGATTCAAAAAATTCAGCAAAAATTCCTAGATAAGATAAAAAGTTAGCTGCGAGTTATAATACTAATAGAATGTCAATATGTTTGTAATTTTAAGCAAAAAATTACATGTAAGTTATTATCGAACTATAGATTATTCTGAGTATAGTGCTTAAAAATTGAAATAACACTAAATTCACGATTTATTGTTACAATAGACCCGCCCCTAGACAAAGCCTAGAGAACCTGTATGATAAATCCGCCTCTACCCGAAGGAAAACCGGAGAAAAACCCGGGCCAGGATGGGGCTACAGAATTTATGTACACAAACGTGCCAATGTTGAGTACACATAAAACTAAATTAATATGAGCCATAAGACAACACAATCATGCAAGAAAATAGTTTTTGAAATTGTTATAAGTTGTTTAAAAAGTACTACAGCAATGGCGTGATAAAGTACAAGACGTATTTAACTTTTGTTGAAATCAATAAATTCTTTTACATTGTAGAAGCACTGCTGCAGGAGGTAGTTTTTAACCGCGGATTTGAACAGATTCAATTTCATAATATCTTTTATATTCTTGGGCAGGGAATTATATAGAACGATTCCCGAATGGTATGGTCNGACGATTCCCGAATGACAAGGTCCTTTTTGGCAAAGTGGTTGACACGCTAGGACGATGAATATTATTACTATTGCGAGTATTGTGTTCGTGAACGAGACTGTTTCGTATAAAGAAAGGGTGGCACTTCAGTAATTCGGTCTTCACAAACACGACTGTTTCATAAATATAAATGCAGGGAAGTATTAAGATATTTAATTCCTTGAATAAAGGTTTACAAGAGTTTCAGGGGTGAGATATACAAATTATTCGAACTATCCTCTTTTGAATATATATTTTATATTCTTTAATTATATAGAACAGGCAGGGAATTATATAGAACGATTCCCATTTCTTTCATAAATGCACGCCATGGTCATAGAAGACATTTTTTTCAAATTTAAATGTAATATAATAATTTTCATAAACTGACAAGTTTAGCATTGTAAAGGAAATATCTGCTGACGAAACATTTTTCGAGAATTATAATATACATCTTTTCCTGTGTCTTCATCTTTCTCGTCGTTTCGTTCATTTCAACTATTGCAAAGCAGACAGTCGGTTTCTCCGTTCTTATTCAGTGTTGTACTTTATCATTCCAATGAAGCTTCTCTCTCCCTCATCTCGACCTGAAGCAGCTTGGCTTCAGTCTGGTGCTTGTGCTTCAATGACCATTGTCTAGCCAGATGAAGGAATAGCCAGAAGGCGGTTAGGAGGGAATTTTGGCCGGGCGCAGGTCTGCGTACATGCCATCTGTCTACAGCAGACCAACCCCCGTCTCACCAAACTTCAGCGTATAAAGACTATGCGGGCAGGACCGTAGGTTTTATTTGTGCTTGAGCTGGGAAACCCCAATACTTGTTGCTGCAGGTGTCCTGGTACGTTCTATTCTCAGAAACAAATTCCCTGCAAGTGTATATATGTTGAAAGTGAAACAAATTCCCTGCAAGTGTATATATGTTGAAAGTGATTATAAATTGCATTTGTTCTTCCCAAATTTCCTTTACGATTTAATCATCATAATTAATGATACTTAACTCATTTGCTAATTTCTCAACCTCATTACCCAAATATAATGCTCATACAACTACAAAGTCTAAAAAGAGAGAAATTTAGAAGTTAACTCATTTAATATATTAACTGATGTATTGTGATAATTGGTGTGGTGATATAAACGTGTGAGTTTTATAATGACTGAAATATATTACAATCATTTTAAGTAGATGAGTAACATATAGAACGTTTTCTAATACCAAACCACTCTTTTCTTTAAACTAACTGTTTAAAGTTTTGCCATTAAATAACTTTTTCAACGAATCGAAATTTCAACGTAATAATTGAGAAGAATAAATATGTTCGATGAATTCTTCTTTAGGATTGTACGAGAAATCGTAACCTATAATAAGACATCCATATATAAACATTTTTTTCGATACATGAAAAACTACTTATGATATTTTCGTGTTATATGTCATACGATACTGTTTTCAAGAATTAAATTATATTTTTATTAAAGGAATTATTACAGAACAAATTTTCTTACACGGGACTGCACATTCTTTAAAATGGTTTCAATATAAAAATGAACTTTAAGTGAAAGAAATTACAATTTTGAAGAGTTGTTCAAATTACAAAAATACTATTGTTTATATTTATACACAATATTTACTATTGATACTAAAAACAAAACATTTTATCGGAATGTATCTTTTAGTCTTTTTATTTTAGTTTCTTGTAAAAATTTTCTCTTTAGAATGGAAAATAGGTGCTTGAAACTTTAAAATATGTATTTATAACACAAAAAATGAGCAAAAAATCTCCATTGAGACAATTTTTCTTCCAAATATATCGTAGTGATTAAAAAAAAAAGTTTTCTCTTCACGAGTATTAAATAGAGAGTTTACGTGTTAATTAAAAATACTGCAATCAATAATACGAAAATTAGTAAACAAATTTGTATGTACATGTGTAAACTATAGGTATCGTGGAATATGTCCAAAATCGCAAACGTTGAACGTTAAAACTCACAGAAACTCTTCCTGGTTGGAAATTAAACATCTTAAATAATACGATAGTGTTTTGACTATGGTAAACATGAAAGAAAATCAATTATTCTAAGCTAATTGATTAACCAATCAGTGGAAGATTAGGTGTGATCAATCGTTAGTCCTTTCATTTAGAGATTGTGACACGTGATTTTTGAAGGACTTGATAACAGCAATGTTGCAGCACAGTCTGGACAGATGACATTCTACATTTACTATTGACATAGTTCATTCGTGCTAGAGAAAATCTAATTATCAGGGCTCGGATTGAAATGCATTAAGAGATATCCACTAAAAATTCAAAATATACCATAAAATACAATTACATACTCTAAAAATCTCGAATGTGCATTTGAAAAAGCGTATTAAGTACGTGTCTACTAAGAAAGTGTAAGTGTAAATAGGGTTAGTTGAATAATACCTTTGAGATCATTCATACAGTACAAGCCATATTTAAATATTTCAAATGTAAAATTTGATTGATTACATATATATGCGCAGAGTGACATGCGGATAAGTGTCCAAATAAGACTTTTGTAGATTATATTATTTATTTTAGGCAGTTCTTGGTATTAGTCATGTGACCACAGGCAACAATCTTTTAGCAGGCAATCAGTTCTTTAGAATATGTTGAGTACTATTACGCGATACCCTAATCTCGACTATTTGTAAACATCCACAATAATTTCCTACGTCCTCCCAAGAAATGAAGTAGCAATTTGACCCAAAATCAGTAATGATAAACGTCTAGGTATGATAAGAATACTAACACTAATAATAACAATAATAATAATAATAAGCATCATTATTTGAAGGCGAAGTTAAAGCAAATGCCTTCTCTTACACTTAGCCTCTTTGTGAATGCATTTACATGGAAAAGTAACTATATATGACATTAACTATGCGATAAAAAATAGATTAAGAAAAATAAAAAATAGGAAGAAATATAAGAAAGGAAAGAATAACTCATTCATCCATCACCATTCGTACAGTGGTCCTTGTGTTAATGCAACTCGCAAAGAGAATCGAAATGTATTGAAGAACGTGTATTTTGTTGAAATATTCCTTATATTATTATCAAGGTTGTTCCACAGTTTGGCCGCCTCGATAGAGAAAGAACGAGAAAATGTCTGAGTTTTGTGTGTGGGAATGAAAAGAACTAATTTGGAAGAGAATACTATTACCATCATACGTCTTTTGCAAAATATACATGTATTTTATGCCTTTCGACACGGTTCAGGTCATGAGGTCTGCTGGATTGCCGGGGAATTCATGGTACCGAACTGTCATTTGTCCGGAGAAGGTGAGGGAAACCACAGCTGGAAACCTCACCCAGTTCGACCGAGCAGGATTTGAACCCACGCTCTATCGCTCAGCCAATGGGATCGCGTAAGCGAAGACGCTACCACTACACCACCGCTGACTATCAGGTAAAAATTACATATAGGTCAATGTCTCGTCTAAACCGTTTCTCACTGTTTGTAAATATCCGTCCGTGACATGAACATACTTACATACTGGACATTCAAACATTCATCTTATTAGATACGGGAAAACAGAAATGTATATATCTTCATAAATACAGTGCATAATAAATAAAGTATACCGCGTGTATTAAAAAGATGTACAATAGATCAATAACTTACTATAGACGCACAATTTTTTTAAAGTTTAGTACACGTTTATTTAGAGAAGAATGAAACATTCTTGTTCCACCTGCAGTGTTCACATTGACTCGAAAACTTTTCCTGCCCTTTGTCAAGATTCGAGCGATTCACCGACAGAAGCTTTTACGTATAGCGGATTCCTGGATGCATTTACCCGCTTTTGCCTGAAGGACCTTCGCACCGAAGGTCAAATTCACTACGTCAGTGTTGTGTATGTCAATCTTGATCCACATTTTACACTTTTCTCTGTCCTATTAAGTAGTGAAGTTTATTAATTACTTTCATTTTCCTAACTCTGAGATTAATTTTCCTCATACTAAGATATAGTGCGAAAAGAATTGAAGTACTAATGAAATTGATAGTTTGTATCAACTACCATCTCTCCAGATTTGAGCGTTTTTATTTTCATAACTAACATTTTTTTATTGGTTAAAAATCGCGTATATATAAGAACCAAAGCATTTTATATCGTCTTTTTTATACTAATTTCTAATTTTGACCAAGTGTTTTACACAATAACAAATATATTTTATTACGAATGGGACCATACTGTAATGACAGCGTCTGTTATAGCTTAGTTAAATATTTTATATATTTATATCTAACTGTCCATCCTTGGTCAACAATTTTCCTCAAATGTCCCGTGATTTTTTTTTGTCTTAACACACTAGAGTAGGTATTCATATATTCTTAAAAATTCATTATTCATTATTCTTAAAAATTCTTTAACTTAAAAACTCAGGCATTGCTTTTTAATCCTATTGCCCTTTCTTCTCACCATCCAGCCCCTTCCTCAGTTTCTATACGCGGGCTAAACTCCCCACTCCCTGCAAGTGATTCGTGGACCACTTCACCTGCTCTCGGACGTGATAAAGGAAACTTTCGTCTTATGAGAATTCTCCATATGCTCTAAAAACGTGTTGGAGTGGATAGCAAGGGCGTGAAAATTTCCCATGGCTTCTATGCTACGTATTCGTACTTGCAGACTGCAACGCTATCTGATATTCTGCTTTTGGTTGTCTTTCTCCACTCTTGCTTTATCTGCCGGGTATTTACTAACCGAGTTTTCACTAAACTGTCAATAGATTTTACACCTTCCACCACGCTTATCCATAGGGTAGAACGACTTCTGATAGTAAACTGTTCGCCGATGTCGTTTATACGAGAATTAACAATGAAGTGCTTACAAAAGAAGAGAACGTAGTGGGCAGTGAAATGTTTTGTTTACAAAACACCTGATACTGCCTCGCAAAATATTACAAGCTTGTGAGACAGTCTTTCACCACTCATCCACTATCTGCCGGATACTTAGCGAGCGGATAACTATTTGAGGTTTCGCTAACCGGTAGAGAGACCTTGTGTCTTTCACCACGCTTTTCGATCGGCTAAGGCGACTCTCGGTAGCAAACCCTATGGCGTTGACAGTTTTGCCAGAATTAACAAAGATTTGTTTACGAAACATGAGATCGTAGGAGGCAGTGACACAGTTTCTTTACGAAACACCAGATACTAATACGCAAAATATTATAACGCTCGACGAACGAACTGAAAATGTATGACACTCAAAGAACACATTAATTGAAAAAACTAAAAACTAAAAACAACTCCCAAAACCGCAGTATCAAAACATGAAACTCTGTTATCAATTAATATTTTTTCATTCAAATTGTACTTCTCGTGTGACACTATTATAACAAAAAATATTTTGTTACCTTTAGCTATTTGAGTTTTTTAATTCTTGTTTCTCCTTTCTGATCGAAGTTATTCTTTATACTTATTTTCAACGTCATCTTACTTAGGGTTCAGACGAAATTATTACTTTTGCCTCAAAAAGTCTTCTATTAACATATTGTTTTCAAAATGATGAAAATAAAATTCAAAAAGAACTTTTATTTTAGTTGCCAAAACACGAACTTATATTGGCTAATTAATATAATTTGCATAAAAGAAAAGAAAAGATTATAATGGAAATGATATTGCCATATTAAAGAAAGTAAAGAATAATAAATCATACAAAAACATGGAATTTTTTTAAATAAGGTGCTTACTCTTCCGGATAACCAATCACTGGAGTATTCATCAATAACATTAGTAAAATTATAACTATTAAAATACTTCAAAACCTTAAAGTAGATTCAATGGGATCTTGATCATCGTAAAAGTATTAATTTGTTAACTCTACTTTTTTCTTTTAGAGTTTACGGATAAGAATTTATGAAAACAAGGAAAACTGGACAACTTTGACATCTGCTTTTACAGAGAAGACCGGTAGGAGTTTTGGGAGACATCCCATAATTTACAATCTTGTTCTACAAGTTTGACTTACGAATGGGCATTCTGACCCGCCTGCGTCGGATGATAAGTTTGAATGGCATTCCATTTGTTTTCATAATGATGTTTTGCAGTAGAACAGAAGTACATTCTAAACTCAATATCAGGAAGATTCCAAAACTCTTTGAGAGGAAGTCCAACCATCTTGATGCTGGCTACTTTATAACTTTCAATGTTCTTTTGTACGCTTCCACTATGATTCTGCAAAGGAAGAATCCTTGGTTTGCTTTTACAAGAGTTTGATTCGTTATGATTTATGGTTGCCAAAAATTCCTGTTTTCTCCACCACATATTTTTTTTTAGAAATAGTTTTATTCTTATGAGTACTATTAATGACCGCAAAACAACATAAAATTAAATAAATATGAATCCCTTTCCAAAGTTATAGAAGGAATGAATGGATTAAAAACATGAAGAACAATACCCCCATTACCAAGTGTAATATAGGAATAATGACTTGGAGATCAATTTTGAATCAATTAAGAACGTATTTTAAACCGAAATATTTATGTCCATTGTTTTAGAAAGATATAGAATGTATTTCTACAACATGTTATTACTGTAAGTGTACTTATCAATTTGTAATTGAAAATAGTATTGAAATCGTTACTTGTAGTATAGTTTTGAAATACATTACTTAGAACTTTAATGTATAAATTTTAGTTATGAGACGAGAAATTGTTTTTTATTTTTCGAACACATTTGAATAGAAATTAATCTGACAATTCTTCATTCCAATTTTTTACAATTGTATTTTTGCTTTAGGAATTATGAACATTAAGTCACAAAAATGTAATTATTTGGAGTAGATAACTTTCTGAGATTCTCCAGAAACACATCCTTCATTCAATGCGAAATAAACATTAAATTAGTGTCATAAATTCCACTTTTCAATAATCAATTTCCCGCTATACCTTTGAGTGTTAGTGTGCGGGTTCTATCCTCTTCTTGGGGAAACTGGGTGAGCTTTTCAGCTGCGGTTCCTTCAATCCACTCTAGACAAGTGTCAGTCTGGTACTCGAGTTCCCCGTCAACTCAGAATCCGTCCATCCCAAATTCCTCGCCCAATCATGGTTAGGAGATAAAGCAGACTCCTTGGCCTGAACCACGCCGTAAGACATTAAATAAATATCCCCACCACTTTACTCCATTTCTCAGTGTAAATCTACTCAACATTATTGAATGGTACTCATAACTGAATTGTTAATTTATTAGCGTAAAACGAATTCCACAAACTCTGAGATACTTTTAGTATCGTAATTTTGATTGACATTATTCTCGTCTAAAATCGTATTTATATTGATTTCAGAAAAAGGTCGGTATTATATCAATATCATAATTTTTACTTTGTCATCTTTGCTGGGAAATATTTGATAGCTCTTTGATTGAAGTTTCTCTTACTGATTTTTGAAATTAGTAATTTGTACACATGGGAGATAAAATCTCATATGGATATTTTAAGTGATATCCAATTTCTCTCTTCTAAGCGTTTCATTTTTAACTTGCTGACCCTACCGGTTTTCATACGGGAGTTTTTGTTGTTGCATTGCAGATAAAATTCATGTCGATTTAAATTCCATGTTTTCATTAAAAAATCATGGAGATATTTAAGTAGTTCGTACTGTAAAACTCAAATCCCCGTTCTGGATTTAAAGTATACGATTTTTGCATACAAATGTTGAGACGATATATCTACTAATTCGTGAGATTTAGAATAAATTGCCGGAATTCGAAAACTCACATTTCAACCAAGTTTCAACCGTTTAAAATTGGAAGTTAAAATAATACTTTCTCACGTTTCAAAAGAAACCTTCTGCCATAATTTCATTTTTTTACCTTGAGTAGTGTTGATGAATGATTCAAAAAGTGAGGAGAACGCCATTTATTGATAGGGACTCGCTTCACTGTGTCCTTGCAAGTTCATCCCAGTTTCGTTCCATCATGTCCAGATGCCTATTGCGGAGAACGCAAAGATAATCTCCGAAAAAGCGTTGGTATATTTGCATGAAGGGTTTTCTCAACAATTTATTAACTCTATCTTATGACAAAATATTTATTTTTACTTTCTAATATACGTAGTATAGAAACTTTTGTAACCCTGAAAAACTTCAAAAGCGAGATTTCGACGGAAATATCCGTTTTGGCGATCCCTGATTCCGAAAAAGTGGTTTGTGGCATAACGTCCGTCCGTCCGTTTCTTAGCCTATCTGTGCACAGCGATTCTGAGTAAATGGATGAATCAATTTAATTCGCATTTCGTATTTGCGGTAGAATTTACTTGTTGTCGATGCATGTGCTCTAATTTCTTTTTACTTTAAAACAAAGGGTACTTCTCATAAAGGTCAAGGTACTCTTTTGAATGCTTCAACGATTTTCCATAACTTTTTTGTAAGTTAAGTACAATTAGTATGCATTACATCCGCGTTAGCGGTGGTTCGCTGGGAAGTGTAGTATAGACGCTGTAAAATAATTTATTTCTGCTACACTTACTCATTAGTTTACTGTTTCAAGAAGCTTTCAATAATATTTAGCAGCGTAAATGGACCAAGCAGGCGTAGAATACACTTTTAGTAAACTGAAATGAAAGATATGATGATAATAAAATACATAAGAGGACAACAGACGCATTGCAGATACGAAAATACTGCTACGTCAGTCTACTACGAAATAACATTTACATATCGGTTTTACGATATTTATAAGACCGATATGTCGCTATATGTTTTGAAATGATATTCTGAATATTTATTTTACTTTCAAGTTACATATCAAGTTCATCTCGCGACTTTGAGCACGAATTGAGCACTGGAAGACGACCAAAATATAAAGGACCATGTCAGAAATGACCCTTTCATTATAGAATTTTTTCTCACTATATGTTGAAGACGGAGAAACGTATATGAGAAAAATGTGCAATAGTTTTTCTCTTCTAGATTTTGCTTCGGAAATTGTATTTTAGGTTAGTTTTTTACATTCCTTTGTGATTTCTGTTCATTTGAATACCGTTTACAAAAAGAATTCAAAAGAAGAAGAAGAAGAAGAAGAAGAAATTTGCGCGAGTAATTTAAGTAGGTATGAGGTATAATTCCCGCAACACTTAAACATAGAATTCTTTTTTCGTTACATTTTATACCAACGAGACAACCCCCTGGTTTTCGTTCCTGATTTCATAAAGACAGAGAAGCCGACCCTAAAATAGTTTCATAGTTGTTGAACAACGTTAACGACGAATTTCGGATTGAGCTCCTTCCTCATCATTCGCAACCCTTCAATCGACTTAGCAATTAGTGAGGAATTCCCGTGCATCATTAATTCATGCAGCTTATTGTCTTTACAAGAAGCAACTGAAGTGGCGGAACATAAGAGCGAAAATAAATCCAAATCAGTTCTCGTGAAACTCATTACGATGTTAAATTCGTGGAGTACAAATAATCACAAAGTAATGGAGGAGAAAGACCAGTGGTTGAAAATGATGTATTAGAATAAATAACGAAAGAGTGAACATTTTCAATGAAGGATATCAAGCATCAACAACCAATACTTTCCGATTAATGTTGTGAGGTTCTGTTCTTATTTCTATAATTTTTTATTGAGCTTAGGTATCAGTAGAAGATTTTAAAAAGATAAAAAATAATAGTGAAATATTACATTAAAATATAAATACATAAAACAAAGTTATATTGACATGAAACATGAATGTCTGTAAAACTTAACTTGAAACTAAGAGAATATATACCATATCAAAAAGTTGAAGTATATCCGTTGTGAAAATAAAACATTTATTAAACGTAAATTATATAAACTCCCAGTGTTTCATGGATCCACCCTCATATTATTCTTCACAGCCTCATCCACGTTTGTTTATACAGGCACGAACGCAAATGTATTGTTTTCACTTTTTTGTTGCATGTAATTCAGATCTATTTATAATACTTTAAACAATCTCTAATTATAAATTATTTGATTCAAAGAAACACTTTATAATTAAAATATTTGATTTCAATTGTCTGTCGTATTTGACGTCGGTTACCCATTTTCCACCATTCACACGAGAGAAATTACAGGACTGCTGCGTCACAGGCCGCGTCAGAGGTTGACAAACGAAGGTCGCTTACAGAGGCTTCTCACTTTGATGTCGGAGCTTCAGGTCATGCCAGAGAGAGTGAACCTTCGTGACGAAAAGGAGTTAGATTCCAAATACAGAAGCGACAGGAACGAGGTTAACTAACAAAGGGTATATGACAGCATTTCCTTTTTGATCAATCACAACTATCATGATCAATTCTTTCACAATCACTGATTAGTATTTGGTCTACTTTGTTGAAAACTCATTTCTGTTGGTTTAGTTCCATTTAAATAACTTCATAAAACTGATTTTTTTACGACTTTTCTACTTGTGATTCCTCGCTTTATATGTAAGGGTATTTATGAAAATGTATAACTACATCTTATATAACATCTTATGTAATACATAAAATTTAATCATGGGGTAACCATATTTATCCCATACTTTCTTAACATAATTCAACAACTTTCATGCTTACATTGCACCCAGGTAGGTTCTTGAACTTTAAGTGTCTGGAATTATATTTACCGTTGTAGTTCAAATTTTAGGGTCAGAAACAGAAGAAGGAACTATTTACTTGTATTGCTTGATTTTATGAAAGTGTCGTAGAAAATAAATTAAACAATTACCATGAGACAATGTTGTTTAAAACAAATTTCACTTCTGTGACACTGTTTGTAAACGATCAAACTACTGGTTTCGGAAAATTAAATTATACATTTTCAAAATGCAATTTATTCGCAAATTTAAATGTATATTTGCACTATGTACGTACAATATTAATTACACGAATAATATTAACTCACGGAGAAAAGGAAATCCTACATTGAAAAAATGAGAAAAAATCAAATCATAGCTTTATATATCATTCAAATACTATTTTATTAGGTCATATTGAAAATGTTGAGACGTCTTTTATTCTCTGGCTAGTTTATTGTCGTGAATTATTGAATAGTAAATAATGCGACAAATTTAGTTTAAGAGGAGTTCGTTCACGTCGATGGTCAGTATGTCACGTGTTGTTAGGCTACTTCTATTTGCATTTCACGTAAAGTAGTGGAAAATAAAATAATTACCACGTACATTTACTTATCTAACAGCGAAGAAGCAATAATTGTTATTTTTAGTAGCTGATACGGGAGACAACATCACATTTTTCGTTCTTATTTGCATGAGATTTCTAAAGAAAATTGGAGAAATATAGAAATATTGATGTTTGTGCCGCGGAAACGGAAATGCTCCTCTTTGCAATTACTTTTTATCGAAACGCATGAATTCCGAAGACAATTCCGTAAATGGCATGTTGGCTTCATCTCTCCACATTCACGCCACACAGTTCTTTAACTTTTCCTTTTCCCGGCTTCGAGTGGGAGAGACGGAAGAGTGGAAGTATGCTGAGGGAACGAGCGGGAAAGCGGTGGGGGAGGGGAGAACTCCGAGAAAGAGAACAACAGCAACTTCGAAACAGAAACAACATACTGACGAATTCTCTAGAACCTACGCGCAGAGATCAAAGAATGAATTATTAAAGACGTTCGGTCACTGCGTTGCATCACATATCTCCAAGACTCATTTCGTTGTGTACTTCCGTCGTTTGAAACACTTCCCATCCACCTAATCCCACCCTCACTCAATTCTCTCTTCACAATACCCTTCCAATCTCCAACCTACCCACACTCTTACGATCACCAACTACGAGTTGGGGTTTTGAGGCCTCTTTCGATTGTTTGAGGATCTTCTCTTTTTACGAACATTGAATGGATTCTTTAGCGAAGATATAAATTGTCCTTGGCGGGTTTGTTGATTATTATTTTTTCGCAAAGCTGGACATTATTATCTACGTATAATTTTTGTTTTGTCTGAGATGGACTTTGTAAACTCTTATGTGACACATTTTTCTCTCACACGCTAAATCAAAAAAGCTTTTCTAAATTCATCCGCACTTCAAATATAAATGTAATGATGGATTACGATTTTTATAACGTTGATTATTATCATTATCATTATTAATGTAACGATAGATAACTCTTTAGTAAAGCCCCACTTTCCGCCTACGCATAAAATGAATATGCTTTTAGAGTACAGAATAATAAAAAGCAATAACAAATAAAAACACATTGATTTATTTACTCCGTACCTAATACCGATATAACTATATCATTTGGTATTTTTAAATAGCTTTAAAACTATTTTTTTTTGTTGGAAGTCAACAAACAAAAGTTTGGACATAACAGTTGAAATATGTAAACTGATTGGTTAAAATATTCCTCACCTAATGTTCAATCAACCACATTATAATCTCAAGATGTCTTATTTTTATGTATGCCAGATATTTTTTGTGTGTTTGACACCTTAATTATTGAAAACTAGAAGGGTTTTATAGAATTCGTGTTTTTTTTCATGAGTAACAAAACCAGTCAACTTAAAACAAAGATCAGGTTAAAGTCTGATATATTTTTTTCGTCAGAAGAAAACTACTCTTACTGTAACTAGTGTTATTACATTCAATGTGTCTCATGTTCCTGATCAGAGCGAACTCTCCTCCCCGGAAAGAGTGTGAAAACGCCTCGAAAAGACAGTAAGCTGTTTAAATATCTTTCTCTGCACTCCCGATCGGAAATTCAGTGTTTTTTGTGAAAGTTCGACGCAATACGAAATATTACGAAATATTGCAAGATGGAATGTAAGTGTAAAATTATTCTTGCAATATCAAAATAAAGTCAACCAATTTACAAATAAATTATTTATGTAATTATTTCTTTATTCTTTTTTTTTCATTATTCCTAGGAAATCCAAAATTTCCTTTCACCGAACTCTGTTGCTTGCATCAACTTTGATTAATTTATAGTTTTTCCATATTCTTTTCCAACTGATCTTCGTGTGTTGCCCGGTCTTCCATGTGGTCTGGATCCTAGCGGTTTCCATTCGAAAATATTGGGAGGATTTCATTTGGTCCTTTTTTCAGGGTATGTCCAATCCAGTTGAATTTACTCTTGATTTCGGTGTTCACATCCATTTGCTTTGTCTTTTTTCCACAGTTCTTCATTGGTGATTGTGTTGGGCCACCAGATTTTCAATATGAACTTGAATCACCTATTAATGAATGTCTGTATTTTATTTTCCACCGAGGTTATCCGCGTTTCACATCCGTAAAGAACGACTGCCTTAATACATGCATTAAAAAAAAATTAATTTTTCTGTTAATGAAAATATTTGTAATAAAGTCAACCGAAATACAAATAAATTATTTATTTATGTACATATTTATTTATAAATATTTTAAAGAGTCAATTATTTTCTATGTATTTGATACTTATGAACCGAGCGAAGTCAGGAAAATCATGTAGTTGAATTATAAAATTATTTGTCAGATACATATATAATGAAATTCCATGGGGAAGTGTCTCAGGTCTCTGGGGTTGAAATAGTACTATAAAGCAGGACTCCCGGGTTCGATTCCTGACTCTTCACCATTTTCACCTGGCCGAAAGTTGTCATTTTTCTTTTCCACGTTTATTTATTTTATGCCTTTTGGTGAGGTTCAGGCCGTAAAACCTACTCTTCCACTTAACCGTTGGACTTGGGTAAGGGAATTGGGAAGGAGGGATGTTGGGTTGTCAGGGAAATTATAGTACCGAACCAACATTTGTCTGGAGAAGGTTAGGGGAAACCCCAGCTGAAAACCTCACCTAGTTCGGTCGAGCAGGGTTCGAACCCACGCTCTCCCGCTCAGCGAGATCGTGGAAGCGCTACCACCACACCACGTGTAGGCACACGGAAGAAATATATGCATGTATTCATTACGCATTTATTTTAAATACATGTTCCTCTTTATTTCCTTCCCAGTCTTTCCTCACACCCGATGTTTACCAGTAGAACGATACGATCTTCGCCAAACAGCTGGCGCGTTTTGGCTACCGACTTTCTAAGAGGAGCACATCGACTTTAATGAGATGCTCGTTTATTCGCAGAGTCATAGAAGTACGGAGGCGAAGACTGAGAATGAGGCAAGGAGAGGCGTCCGAGTGAGGAAGAGAATAGAGGAAGGAAATACAAAGATAAAAGTGTCTTGGAATTGCGGTTCAGTAGGACAATTGCGTGTCGATTTGGATGTTGATGTTTTTACTATTACTTGGTCAGATGAATAAAAGACTAGTAGATTTAATGAGAAATAAATTAAACGTTGGCTCTGGAAAACTTACTGGCATTATTTAGAACGATTTATTTTTATAAAATCCACTGAATTTTTAGAGGAAAAAAGTTTTTCTATCAATTTTGTAAGTAAAAGTGCATATTTAATTGTCTTATAAAACATTTTTAATTTTGAATGTTTTATTTTAAAACTTATGAATATAAGAACTATAAATAGTTATCCTCCGTAATAATGAACATTTCAAGAAATTACGAAAAATCAATACTCTCTTCAATATTTACTAAAATATACTTAATGAACTCAGATGAATATTGTTGGTTTGGGCACACAAATATAATGTTTTATATTGTATGACATTTATCAGAGCTTATATATCGTGTCTCTCTGACTGAAGAGATATATATCATCATTTTCGGTTCATTTGGTGTTATAGAGTATTTAAAAACATAGTCTGATCGAGGATTCGTAAAATTTTTGTTGATGAATAAAAATATATTACATTCGATTACACTGTTATTTTCCTGTTGAAATTTTTGAAAATGAAAACGTCGTGTTTACAACACGATAAATATGAAATATATGATAAACACAAATTGTGAGACTTTTAAAAATAATGTTAATCGAAATTCAGATCAAATAATTAATATTTTCAATTACAAAAATTTGAATATGTTTTATTTTGAATCATGTATTTCTACATACTCGTCTCTGGCACATTGTATAATATACTATGTAGGTCCCAATTGCGTGATTTCAATGAAATTTTACAAATATATATTTCTTAACCCCTATTAACACATGATGTTGGTCATTAATGATGTTCTTTCCACAATAAAGTTTTTTTTTCTTTGATCTTTACTGATGATATAAAGAAGTTTTATGAAATCACCAACTGATTTCAATTCAGTTTATCGTTTGTAGGTGTAACCTTTTCACACAAGATTAGATTAATATTTTGATATTTCCCAAACTAAAATTATGTGATGTTTCTGAAGAAAAAAGAACGGTACATAACGCCATATGTGCTGCAATTCCTTTGCTTTCTGATTAGTTTTATTTTTAGATTTCCTATTCAGCTCCTTGTGACCTCGGTACTACAAGCTCTTTGGCGTAATGGTTATCGTAGCAAAGGCAGAAGGTCGTATAAAGTAAGGTGCACAATACGACGCCTCGAGAGAGGTTTGCTAACCGAATGGCTCCACAACGTCAGATGGTGCACGAAGCCATGAAATACGTCCTGGATGACAGATGGCGCTCAGTCGACAGGAGACAACGCTCAAGAGTAAGGGTGAGGTTCACTGCGGTTGCAGTCACTGCGGTAATCGACGAAGTCACCCCTCAAGTCAAATACATCAGTATTACGCATATATTACTGACAACTTGAAAATAAACATAATATTTTTGTGTTTTTTTATCCATGTGTCTTTAATTCACTATAATATAAGGGGTTTCTCAACATAACGTCGACTTTCATGTATGCTATGACCTACATGCATCTCTGTTTCTCCGTTCTCTTCCTCTCCGTATATATCATGATACAAGAGCCGTCTAGTGGACACGTATTACGGAATACAATAAGAAAACCTAACTATATTGGTAGATGAAAATGTGTAAAATTGTGGAAGGCGAACCCTTGTGGTATCCCTGCGATCAAAGCATGAGTCTCGGGTTCGATTCTCGACTCGTCTGAAGAAATTTATACATACATTATTAAATTTGTTGACCGAATGAAGTATAAAGTTTGTAGCATACTTAGACGCCTTGCCGATATTGATTAAAGCAAATTGCAGTAGCATTTATTAATGATTCTCTTTAATAAAAGAATAAAAACTGTGAAAACAAATATATTAAAGGTGGAAGATCATAAAGAGCATTTATGTGTGAGCTCTATGCTCAGAAAGGAGCAAATACTTACAGAATATTGATCGAAAAAGAAAATGCAATAATGAAAGAAAAGAACTATTTTTGGAAGAAAATGAATACATAGAATTCTCTTAAATTCCGGTAAACCTCACCGCCAGATAACAGATTAATTATGTTATGTTGAATGAAAGTGGGAGACGGGATCGAGATTCGAACTCGGGACCTTGAGCTTAGCGTGCTCATGAGCTTTCCAACTGCGCCATCCCATTCGCCTCCCGCACCCGTCTTCCATCCTCATTCAACTTGTGAGACCCAAAGACCACTGAGGTAGTCTCGTAGAGTCTATGGGCCCGGGAGGCGAATGGGATGGCGCAGTCGGAAAGCGCATGAGCGCGCTAAGCTCAAGGTCCCGAGTTCGAATCTCGGTCCCGTCTCCCACTTTCATTCAACATAACATAATTAATAAGATAATGAATGAAAAATTTCAAGAGTGGGTTACTCAAACAGACATGACGCGGAATATATTGAAGACGATTTGCTTTCACTACTTTCGAAGATATGTTGTTTTTTTCATTAATCAAGGGGACAAGTAGAGTTTTCTAGATAACTGACGTGTATGAATATCTATTTTGTGTAAAGTTCTGATTATTGATTTAAACTATTGACGTAAATGACATTTCTATTATATACTGAATAGGTTTACAATAATTGCAGACTAATGTTAAATAGAAAAGGTTTTAAAATAGATTTTTTTTAAAGTTAATAATTTTCTAAACTGGTTTTACATTTCAATTTTTTTTTTCTGTGAAAGTTACTTGAAGCATTTTTGAATTTTGAGTGATTAAAATATCTCACGTATTTTATTTTCATGCAGCTGTTTCTGGGAATTTTTACCATTTACTTGCGATTTTGTATTTAACTCACCATGCCAAGAAGAACGGTTTCAAATATTTCTTCCCCTTCCCCTTTCTCCCTATAACATTTTCCCTTTTTTGAGTTTATACACAGCTCTTCCAACTGAAATGTGTTTTAGTATTTTATTATTCTTGACCTGATTTGTCCATTTGACATCGTTCTATGTAGCTACACATGTATTTTGCACTATTAATGGATCTATTTTTGCTACCTTGCAAGACCATACTCTGAACTACTACATTAATAGAGACTTTCTTCATTTCACTTTACCTAAAGGTCTCCCTATAAACATACTTATTACTCGAATGTGTTAAATCTTAATACAATGTCATGGAAAAAGAATGTCTGATTTTAATTTAGAAATTTATAAGACAATTTTCTTTTCTTTCGAAGTTGTGATGGAAACATTCTAGCCGATTACTCAGTAGAGTTGGAGTGAGGTTTAGCAGGTCAGAAGAACCATGTAAAGACTGTAAATTACAATTCTTTATCGTCCTTCTTCTAGAACATGTTATGACATTTTGCCTCGCTCCTATTCTTTTTGAAACATCTTCGTTCTTCGTGTAAATTCTTGCTAATTAGTTTAAATTCTTTGTCAGTAATATATTCTTGGTAGTATCTCCAGATCTGTAAAAATGTTTTCAGGCTGGGAATGATATCTGCATGCTGTTGAAACTATGAACTTCTACAACGATTCTCATGCAGTACATGGCACCCATGAGATCGCTGATTTACATAACCATGTTGGATTCCAGACTTCTTCAGTTACACTAAAGAGATACGTACATCATTTTCTGCAGAACTATGCGACATAGAATACATTATTTTATAATTATTTACTTTACTTTATATCAAAATCATTTGCGAGGAAGCAATAACAACAAAAATGAGTGAACGAATCGGCACATGTAGGATGATAAATAAGAAACAGTAAATTGAAGACAATCGTCGAAATCTGTTAACCATCACAGCACAGTGACTAGAACATTACAATGTGGAGTTAAGACGTAGTAGATCTTCTCTGAAGATATAAAAGAGTCTTCTGAGCGAAGTTCAACAAAAATCATGCTTTTTTTTAGTACTTTATGTCCCACTATGAGTTCTGCACTTTCAAAACAATTTCATGTTCGTGAAAAGTATTTTTGTTACATCTGACCATATCATAAATTGCTTTTCTTCATCAATCAACAATTTCCAATTATTTCGGAGTTTTCACTACAGTCATCTGCTCGCAGTTCAGCTCATCCTTTTCTGTTACGATGAAAGGTTAGGCTCTATATATCTCTTGTCAGGCTTTAACACATGCTTCAATTCTTCTCTTTGAAGGTCCATTTAAAGTTGTACGTTTAGACGAGTAATTCTCGGAGGTCGGGAAATATTCAGCTCGAACACAAAAGAGAAGCTACGATCTGAATCCCTGGCGTCGTACATAGATATCAGTGTTAAAGGAGAATCTAATGAGGTCAAGCTTAGAGCGGAGGTAAAAGTTATGGATATTACTTAAATAGAACACCCGTAGAAATGCTGAGGTTGGAGAAAGATAATGGCTCAGGAGTTATCTTGAGACAAAATAAGGAGATGTGATATTCTGAAATATTAAAGGAGTATCTGTAGCGAGAAAGCTAAGAAAATTATTAATGTTTTAAAAGAATTCTCGCAGATAACGCCATTATGCTAATGAGAAAATGTACTGACGAAGTTAATGGCATGTTCAAAATTTATGTTACGTTAATACGAAACAAGTTATTTCCCTTTGATTTATGCTGATATAATTATAGTTAATAAAATTAATAATATATTACTATATATAATATAATTAATTTTTGATCTCACTTAAGTCTAAAGAAGTTTAAGTTTTGTTAATACTTATACTAACGTAATGACTAAGTGTGACATGGGGGTGTATTAATTTCCTTTGTCATGATTTAAGTACTACCATATTCTGAATAACACACCACTTACGATTAGATGCGAATAGAAGTTAAATAAATATACCTATAACAAACGTAGTGCATTAGACCTATCACATCCGGGGTTTAGGTGATCAACAGGGCTCGGATTTAGCATGTTTTGTATATTTTTTTTCTGACTTTCTACTGCTTCGAAGGAGCGATTTACCACATTTTTAAACTCGTAGGACCATTTGAATTAAAGTTAATTGTGCATATAATCGCATTTTTAAAGATTTTTGTTTCCATTAAAATGCATATTATTGAAATTTTTTGTTTGAAGTTTTAGGATAAATTACTGAAATTAATCAAAATTTACATGCTTATTATTGAAATATGGTTTATATTATATGAACGAGTTCACTGGTATTATTCAACTAACCCAATTACACTTGTACTTTATAGGTAGATGCATACGTAACTTAGTCTTTAAGGTAGATATTTTGAATTTTAGTACATTTAGGTAGATTTAAGAGTATATTTTGTACATTTTTGGCGCATACTTTTTACATTTTAACGCGTATTTTGAACTTTTTAGCGTATATTTTGATCTTTTTAGTGCATATCAATACGAGCGTTGGTGATAAATTATTACTAATATGTTACACCTCAACAGCAAAGTATGTGTTTTTTACATGTACTTTCAGTCACAAAAATATGGAGACGTAAAATTATGAAATTCATTGCAAAAACATCACATAAAGTAAACAATTTAACGTGCTTAAATTTATTAACGCTTCTGCAATAAATGGAAGAAAATGTTACCACCTGCAAATAAATACCACTGACACAAGAAATGTGAACAAGAATTATTTTCAACAGAAGGAAATGCAGCACGGAGAGCATTCAAATGAGAAAAAGATAATTAAAAATGTCTCCATAAAGTTGTGGAATGTTCTTTCAAATGTTTTCTTGTTTAAAGCGACAACCTTGTATGGCTTCAAGGTAGCATATTTTCGCGCGGTAGGGTAGGTAAATCTGTCCCAGGAAGATTTTTGTAGCTTTTCTCTTGGAAGAAGATTGGGGTCTGTCTTCATCTGTGGTGAAATCTAAAGAAAAATATTTCGTACTGATTTATTTGAAGCTTTCATTTACTTTTATCTTCGTTTACACTACTGACATTTAACTTCTTTTCTTTAAATAATCTTTCCTATTATTTCACATTAACTTATATTATATTTTTACAAAGAAAATTAATTTATTATACTTAGTTTTATTTCTTCTGTATTACTCTGTAGTTATAATTTTTGTAACTTTTTTCTGTACAATTTTGTACTTTTTTGAGTTTTAAAATTTAACTTTATAAGTAAATAAATTTATTTACAGTTCATTTCATTCAATTAAAATAATAAGTCTAATATGTCATTCAATAATGATTAAATATCTCAATGTTTTCTTATTGTATTTGACAATACTTTTCTTCGAGATAATACTTTTATTGTAAATTTATTATCTTTCCTTGTTTCACTTACGTGACTTTTCCGTTGTATTGCAAAACGTTCTCTGAAGTCGTGACACGTAACATCGGAGAAAATACCAACTGCTAAATATTTACACAAAGCTTTGCTGCTCGTTTTAAACATCCTGTTTCACACGAAGGTCGGCCACGAATGAAAGTCAGGCTTGGGTATTAATAACCTATAATGAACCTGATCCATAATGATGCGTAACTCTAAGAGATTAAACTCGTAAAATAAATTTGTTTCCTTTCATTTTCTGAGAAACTGCCCACGACCATATTTAATATGAACTTAAAAATTTTGAATGAATGGATGGATGGAAGAAGAATTGGTTACTTCTCTTCTGAAATCATTCTAGTTTTGTTAGCATTTTACGTGTTGTAAAAATCGGAGCGAAATACGATATTGAGGTCGCTAAACTGCATATACAAGTGTGTTAACGGTTAAACGTAGTGTTTAGTATACTGTCGTGAACAAGTCTATTCAAAGAAGACTCCAGAGTTGATAGAAGCTATTTCGAGTCAATGAGAGAAAACATGAGGCAGGGCAATGGCCTTCGTGGACGTACTGAAATTACATAGTTTGTAATTTGAAGAGCATAATAAAGAAAATCGAAAGGTCATCGAGAATCATTTGTCATATCTCCCTGACACGAACAGAATCAGATCTTTCTTATCTTGAGGTTAAATATAATTCCTATATGTATTGTAATAAATTTAGGAAAACATCGTAAATCTGTATTTTTTGCGAACAAGTCTTTTCAATTTCGGCTTCAGAAAGAATGTGTGTAAAGATAAAATATAATACATTATGATAGATACTGCACGGTTCACTTGTGAAGCGTATTCGATCCCCACAAAAATTTCATTATCAAGACACATTCAAGGGATCTGTTTTGGAATATTTAGTGAAAAAAAGATCATCCAGTCTTGACTAATTTGGCTAATATTAATTTGGCAACAATATTTTTTATAATCTTTTCTCATCTTTACGATATGATATGACATCTGTTTGAATACAATAATTAGTATGTTACTGAAGAATTTATGTACCCACGTTGGGTTGGATTTAGTGAAGAGTCCCTAAAAACAACTTCAACTCAGTTAGGTAATGGTGGTATGTTAGATTTACTTCATTTGTAATTGAATACAAGTTAGCGAAAATCTATTCTATTGTGCCAAAGCGGTTATTGATAACTGTTGTTCATCTTCAGTTACCTGGAAGGATGTGTTGAATGCTCTGACAATAACAATTTTTCTATTTTGACTCAACTCATTGTCTAGCAGTGGAATTCCATGATATTTTAGTTTCCGGATGTGTACCATTGATTCTAGGATGGTTGACGAAATGTCCCCTGATTCCGTCGGTTCCCCGATGCGGCATGTATCCGCGAGTTAAAATTACATTGATCTTGGACATTAAAGGATATATTAATGTTCATTATTATTAAAATGTATATATTATTTTGTACTTAATACCTCAATATATTTTTGGTATAAAATTATCAATAACAAATTGTACTCTATTTTCATCATATTGTGAACGTATTCTTCTCAAAATAGAAATAAGATAAAATATAAGATATTCCAATAAAGATTTTTCTAGATTTTTGAATTAACATTGTTTATAAGACGTTTTGTCGTGAAGGTACTGTATCTGTTGACGATACGTATATTGGGGATTGCTATAACAACATAGTTCATCATGGAAAACCCCCTTTCTTTCGTTCGTGAATGCCAGATAAAAAGTTAAAATAGCATTAAAAGATGAAAAATTAAAGCTTCAGAGAAGTTAACTGTTTGAAAAATATCTAGCAAATGGAATAGATTTCTTACACTCGATAAAGTTATTCACAAATGAAAATTCACTTAAATATTAATACATCCAAACATTCATCTTTATGTATTAAATAACTCGGAAGAGGCCAGAGCTCTACTACATTCTTGTCCCTTCCTTTGAATCTCATTTCGCAGGGTATCCCCTCCAAATGCAATTATCGCGATAAAAGCTCATCGTAGCTGGCGCGTCTCGTGTGAAAACAAATGTCGGAGCGCCCAGCGTCGCGCCAGTGGCGCGGTGTTACGTTCGCTCGGATTCACTAGAAACAAAAAAAAAAAAAGAAAAAAGAAAGACGGATTACCCAAATGAATAATTCGCTGCTGGGTGCCTGTGTAACACCCGTGGCGCTTTGCTAGGTGCCGATACAACACGAGCGAAACAAAAACTAGTTTCGGTGCATTTGCTACAGAGCACCTGTCACGGTATATTAGGAAAATTGTGGAAGAGATTATTCCATTAGAGGTAATATATTTGGACTTAATTTCGATATTGTGAGGAGGACAACAAAACATGTAATTTTTTTTTGAAATGTGTGTCACGATGATGGGAAATAAATGAAATTAAGAGAAAGAGTTAGATGATTATAGACCAACCATGAAATTTATCGCAAATAATGACATGTGAAAAAACAAATGTTCATATGAAAGTAGTCATGTGATGGTACATATATACAGTAAGGAAAATAGAGTAACTTATTTTGTGGTTTAATAAATAATCAATTTGCATGTCAATTTTTTGCAAGATAATAGTATTATTTTAGTTTGTGAAGTTAGTACACTTGAATAAATTTTCATTTTTGTTAATTTTCATGATTTCGTTTCTTCGTCTCGGAAAGTGTTTATTCAATACATCTACATAACAGTTTTCTTTAAACGCAAGTTCTTTCTAGTTACTTTCTTCCCAACGTCATTTATTTTCCTGCAGTTTCCTTCGTGTTCGCGTACGCTCAAGTTCGTATTCATATTTCCTTACATTTACCATTAAAGCAGATATTGCACGCGAAAATCAGTTTGTACTCGAGTGCTTACACATAGTCCGCATAAAATACTTAACGATGTAAAATACTACACCGAAAGAAAAAAGTTTGTTTTGCCTAGAAATCTTGCGACAAATCAGATGAAACAAATACTTGGTAATAAGCTCCGAGAGAGAGTTAAATTAATAAACTGAAATACATTGAACAGAATGAAGAAACACAATACACACCTAATTTACCAGGACTTGTTTAAAGAAAACGTGGATTGTCTGAAAAAAAGCTAAGAACACATTGTGACTGGAACATGTACTCGATCAGGGGTAATGGTTTGAAAAATAAACATGATTGAAGTCCATGTTACTACTACCTCCGTATGACGTCCTAAACAGTGTGTACTATGAAAAAATGGGACGTGAAATTTCCCTTCCCCAGCTGTTCCATTACACTTTCCTCTATTCTCGAACCTTTTGCTACCAATTTCAGATATTACACTTAACTTAGAAAGGTATTATTACCCGTATACGTTTCCTGAATTGCATAATTATTTACAGTTATTATCCCGTGGAAACGTTAATATATTGAAATGTAAAATTTGATCCGATAGTTTAAGTAGTATACATGATTAATTACTAGCTCGGCCCATAATTTACGTAAAATTATCCCATTTTTTTCTCAATGCCCTACTAAATACATAGTCATAGGAAAATAATAAGCATTTACCTGATAAAGAGAACGAAACGAGTGATAATCATATTACATATATTAAATTCATTAATTAGTTTCAAAACAATTCCTTTATAAAATTTACCATTTTTTCCCCACTTCTGTTCATTTTTTCATAAGATATTACATGGCATTTTCCATTAACGTATTCTTCCCTCTCTGTCTGTGCTTGCCTTTCTCTTTTCCACTGGCCACATTAAATATTTTCTGTTCCTTCTTTCTGCTATTCTGTATTTTATTTGGCATGTCCCTGTAATTTCTTCGTCTATTCCATTGATCTGTATCTTTGCTAACGTCCTATCTGTTTTGGACAACGCCATTTCATATGTAACAGGTTCCCGTCTAACAATATGGCGCAGTAACATTACATTACGTAGAAGCTATGATAAGCACAATGAATATAAAAGTGCAGTCGACTAATGATCAATGTTGAGTTACGAGACCTTCCCGACATACCGCGCTCTTTACGTGTACGATCGTTGCTTGAGGACTGCCCTGCGTGAAGAGAAAAAGCCAAAATTACGATTGATCTTTCTAACGGAAGGAAGGATATGGATGAGTGAACGAGAGAACGAGTGGAAGCCAGCGAATGAACAGAGGTAGCGGAGTGATTTCGCTTCTCAAAGGATTCACTGCCTCCCGCAAGAGTTATTGCAAGTGAGTGCACGCCGTCTCCGTTCCATGACCTTCTGCATTCATAGCAGCTCATGGACTATACGCTCATGATATTTTTATTTTAGGTGCCATTCGCAATTTAATCCGTTTTTATTGACAGTTCGAGAAACATAGCTTACTTCTGCCGAATACAAAGTGAATGAATAATATTTCATGTGACTGATTTATAAAGCGCAAACAATATCTTGCTGTGTTAAATACAACAAGTATTTTCTGTATGTGATTGTAGTATTTGAGAGATTATATTTGTTGTGAATGAAAAAAGCAAACATTAGCCTGATACAATATTTTCGGAACAACGTTCAGAATAACAAGAATATTTTCTATAACTCTCAAACTCCAAATACTTGTTGTATTTTTTGTTATTTATACTATATTTAATTGGAAAGAACTAATTCCTACGGTAATGTTGCTAGTGTTGCCAACGGCTTACACGTGAAAAACGTAAGAGCGTCCTTGCTTACGTGGTTCTTCAAAAATGCACACTTGATAAATTATCGCAGCGACTATCAAGACGAACAAGACGAGCGTGAATGTTGTGTACTTACATACCTAATTCAAAATTCATCTTTAACGTACAAAAATGTTTTGAATGATTCATCCCAAACACAAAACTATATTGAATTCCTAGTAAATTTGAGTTAATGGTAGCAAGAAAACTGTTATTGCCGATTACATTAGTTTTCTAAAATAATATTTTCAGCATTAAAATAGAGGAGGAAAATAAAAGAAATTTTATTCTTCAATTTGCATATGGGTCCACTTCAATAACACTTTTCAGAGCTTACAATACGTTTTATGCAGATACAATTCATTCAAGAGAGTAAATATATTGTATTATTCCTCGAAATAAAACAGCATGTATTGTAAAACGCGTTATCATTATTGATTTAATGCATCCTTTCCTTGCTGGTGAGTGCACCGTCCATTATTCGTTAATATTGAATGCGATAATAGGGTGCTTAATACCATGGGATATAATGTCATTGACGCTAATAGAAAAGCTTTCGGAGCTGTAGTGGCATTAGGGCTTTCATACGAGCAGCAAGTGGAGTTTGCAACCTCTTTTCAATAATTAATTAATAATATCGTGTTCATGAAGTTGAATTTGTTTTACTTTATTAAATACAACTAATTAGTTTAATTCGTGGTAACGGTAATTTCTCATTACGATCTAAAAATTTCGCAATGATAGGGTGCATTAGTTTTTTTAAAATACTGATAAGCTTCATAAACTACTATACAAGAAAAAAAACGCAACGAATTTCATTACTTGACAGAAATATATCAACTTTTTAACGTCATTTTTTATATCAATGTATTTATGTATTAATTTGTGGTTGTACAAATACTTAAATACATTTTCAGATATTTTGATTTTGAGAATATTTGCGACATATTTATAGTGGAAAAGGAATGCGATCCTGCGGTTTTGCGAAACCCATCAAAAGTGAGGCTAAAATAGAACTACCATCGTATGAAGAAGGTTTTTAATGTATTTTCCATTCTAAAATGTGATTGTATACGGAATAGAAAATCTAGAAGATTGAGAGCTATTTATCTTAGTGTATCATTGCTAAAGAAAGTGATGCTACGCGAATATACTCTTACCCGTACAAAGTACTGGATTTTAATGTTTTCCTTTGTTGGGCAGTATACGTATATAATCCATCATTTGAAACTTATTGAAAATGATTCGCCCTTTCTGTATGTTCTACTTTACATTGGCATTCGTATGTCCACTCTCGGTTGTCTCATCCAACCAGAATTTTTCTCTTCCCTTCTCGTGCCGAGGAGAAGAAATTGTGGAACTCTACCCTTCGAAAATACCATGGGCATATCTTAGCCTGTTGCGGTACGTGACTTTTGAATTGCATTAGAAATCATTCACTCGCATGCTTACGAAGTATCAAGTAGCTTAGTGATATTATAGTGATGATACGCTATTTTTGACTTCTGTTTGAGAGAACAAACTATTTACGTATCACTTTTTTAATATTCCCAATATATTATCATATTAAATTCTTTGACTCATGATCTACTTCGCTTCATTTTTGTACTTGGTGGATGTTTTTAAAATGTTAAGAGTATTACGCGGTGATCTCGCCACGCCAGGCCAGTGTTTCTATGCGCGCACCTACCGGCCAACGATGGAAGCGTGAGGAGTGTTGGTGAAATGAAGTATTCACGAGATCGCGCCGCTTGTGCATCGCATTTGGGAGTAGATTACCTTCCCCCATCCAAGAATTCAATATTCTTCATTAAATGTTTGAATTTCTTCGAAACAGTAGGTCTTGTATTTTCTTCAGATTTGTATTAGAGAATTAATCAATATAACGATCTTCAAGGTAGACGAAGGGTAAATTGGTAGTCGAAAAGAGTATAATTTGCGTTACAAAATTTATGAAAGAAATGTTGACGAGGTTATGAAATGATATTGTTAAATTACGTATCTCGTTTCTAATTAAAGTAGCAAATAAATTAGTTTTCTGAAGCATTTCTTGGTATATTAAATTTCATATAACACAAACCTCTTCTGAACCCACATTTTCTTATCTTGCTCAAACCTCTTTGGGGATTCTCTCTTAGTACCCCATTAATCCAAAGCTTTTGTCATTCTCGTATCTGAGTGACGATGTGGGTGATGAGTGTGACAATTCGGATGTATGCGGGTCGTTCGGTGCTTGAGACAGGGGATGGAATAGAGGTAAACAAGAAACCTTTTCACTTAGAATTGGCAATATCAAACCTCACTATGTTTGTATGTCCTTGCGATTCGAGAGAACGTTTTGAATGCAATCTGTGGAGCAAGTATTGCGAGCTAATATACAGTTTTGCGTCCCATTCAACCGGTTAATACTGGCAAATAATAGTGCAAATTAAAAATTGAATGGAATGGACATTCCTCAACCCTGCGAAGATATTGAGAAGAAAGTATTTACCAAAAAATCGTTTTTCACAGCATCGATTCGCATTAAATCTTACAACAAATGTCATAGAGTTATTCTTAGCGGTGGTGACCATATGATCGGAAAAGGTATACTAACAATCAATATTACTGGAAAATAATTATATAAATTTAATCTATCTTATTTCATTATTTAATCCTTATTTGACTGATATTTGAACAGTTATACCTTAAATCTACCTTATTCGTAGCAAGAATGTTTCGAGGACAAATGATTCTGAATTAACAGCTATAATTAAATAAATGTTTATAATCTTTATTTCAACTCTTTTTCTTACATCTCTCAAAAAATTACATGTTGATTTGCACTATTATAAGATTTATGTACACTCAACCTTCAAAATAAATGGGAGAAGAGATGATTATCTGATAATTGATATTATGTCGTATACATATTTTTTGTGTGTGATTTATTCTCTCATCAGTGTTTCCGAAGAGAATTCGTAAACTACGAAATATATTACCGTAATGTATTTCCTACTCGTCGTACTAAATAGTATTTTATGATGTATAATTTTCTTTATAATAAAAATGGAATAATCGTTATATCTGACTCGTACTGCCATTTTACTTCTCTTTATCGCGATAACGAATGATTCAATTTCTTTCCTCAGCCGTGTCTAAGTTCTTCTTCAATCTCGTTCATCCTTCAATCTTCCTTTTCCACGCACGACAGCCCCTCTTTCACTCCCTCTTTAACAGAGTATTTTCCTCTCTTACTTTCCCACCGACCGCGTGTCCTCGTTGCTCTCCCTCATACCATGACGCCCTTCTACAATCCCTCCATCGACCTTCTATCGATATTGTAACGATCGAAAATCAGTCGATGGTTCAGCGTTCGGAAGCCGCAGGAATCGCTGCCACCACAACCACTGCAGCTGGTGGTGGACCGAGTCCACCCATCCCATCCCATCACCTCTCGCAGCTGCAATCGTTTCCCGCACTCTGGTCGAAGGCCGGCACCTCTCGCACCGCAAGCTAATTAAGCTTCAGTGCACCGTTGATTTCTCCTTCCCTTCCTAACCCTCCTTCGCTCCCCCCCCTTTCCCCACCACTTACGTCTGAGTCTGAGACTTCCTTCGCTCGTCACCGCTACAAGTGACAACGCACTGAGTAGTTCAGACAATTTAATTACACACGCCCGTTTAATCTTTTTTTTACCCAACAAAAGTAAATTTCATGTGAGATCACCACGTATAATAAAACCTCTATCATCCGGCACGTTCAGGACTTCAGACGTGCCGGATTATCAATTTTTCCGGACTATAGAGGTTTCCAGATTTCTTTCCTATGAATAACTAGAACTAACCATGAAGAACTAACCATGAATGAACGAGAGTTATGCACAGTTTCGATTTTATTATATTATGTTTTTAACAGACATTAAACACACAAAAACATAATCGAATAGACCAATTTTCTAAAACAGTAACTCGACAATAAATACGACAAAAGTCAAGGACTTGATATAAAATTTACTGACTGACTTCAAAAAATTAATGGTCATTATCAAAGTTGCCAGATAATACAAATTTGCAGATTATAGAATGCCCTACAAAATGGGTATCACTGAAAATCATTTTTTAAATGTATTTTTAGTTTATAATTAATGCAAATATATTATAATAAATGTAATGTACGAGTACATAAGAGACATCTTTCATTACCCTCAGTAACTCAGTAAAATGAGAAAAAATATTTTATAAGTTTATTGAAATAACAAAACCGCTCCTTAATATTTTATATTTAATTTATTTCCTTGCATTCGTATTATAGATTACGCAATAATTTATATAAAAATGTTCTCAATATTTTAAAATTAGTTATTTATTAATTACGTAAATTTATTATTATGATAATTTATGAACTTTTGGAAATGACATATTTATTTCTACCGCACAAAACTTACATTTTGTCATAACAACTTTTAACTAAACTGTAAGTGTCCTATTAAAAAATTAACATGTTTTGATACGTGAATAGATATTATATCACTAAACATGATGTTTAGAGAAATAATATGCATATAAAAAAGAAAATTACGCAGCATATTAAGACAAACATTTTAAATTTATTATACTATTATTCATTTCATATATTCTATTTTGTTTTATGTCGCTTTATGACATCAGATAATAATAAGGTGAATAATTGATTTTACCGAGATGTCTTTTCATAAAATTTTCACTTAGGAAGACACAAACTCAATTCATTTAACTCCAGCATTTTCATATATAAATTTGATGTTACTCTGAGTCGTTTCTTTTGTAATTTACTTCCAGTATTTATTCTTTGATATAGACTTCCTGATTCTCATGCTATTAAGAATACAATTTAATTTCGTAACTTGTTTCTTTCCATTTCCTAAGCACAAAACGTATCAATTCTATTCTCATTATGCTTTTCATGAAATTAAGAATTGTTTAAATACATTTCGGACAAATGGGTTAAATTGAGTGCATTTTTTATGTAACTACATTTTTCTGACCATGTTGGATCGCAGCCAACGCGTGCGAGGTTGTGCGTAAAATCGTGACTGAAAAGATCGCAGTTAGAATACGTTGCACATGCTAATTGCGCAATTATTCTTTTAATGTGACTGCACCGAATCAACGTAACATATGTTTTCATCAGAGTGCAATTTAGGGACGCGAAGCTACTGGGTCTCTACCAATTAATTACAATGTGCCGTGACTAAACTGATTTATTTTGTATATAACATTAATAAAACTTGTCTAAATGACTGCATTGCTAACAAGATGAATATAAATTTTAAAAAATATCATCAAATCATTATTTGCGAAGGTTTAAATGTCTAATAAATAAATAACGCAAGAGCATGTCACAGTAATCTGCAGTCACACTATAACACGTAAGAAATCGCACACATTAAGGTTTTATTAATTAAACCAAAAACTTTTACGAAGTAAAATCCTACAGAGGTAAATTATTTACTTATACGCAGGTCTGGTACAAAACACTTTCACTCTACAACTTACTTACTAAAAAGAAAAACACACTAACAGTAATTCTATATTGTTACTCATGTAATCATTACCTATCGTATGGCTGAAGACTTATAGCTAGTTTTAACAGACAAAAGCAGTGTTTTAAGAATTATACAAATCCAAACTAATAACAAAAACACACAAATAATATAAATATTCATAAGTTTATTTTATATTTATTGATTAGGTCATGAATTTGCTTGTGTATTTCATCCACTTAAAGCAGAGTTACGAATAGAATCAACACAAATACTATAAATAAACTACATTGCACGACTATTCTGTGTGAGGAATCAAATTTAATAATCAAGTTAACGAGAGAAAAGTATATACAAGATTTTCTTTACCTCATAATTTTGAATAATAAAGTTCATAATAATCCTTGAACAAATTTCTGTGCGTGGAGTTCCGTTTCAGTTGTAAACCACAACGCACTTCAATTCTAATGACTCAAGTTCATTCGAAAGGTAACTTGAAGGTTTAAACGAATCGACACGAGAAACCGCAATGCGACTTTCTCTAACAGATCTCCCCCTCGGAAATGAGAGCGTAATTCTGCCTCTTCGCCCATTCCTTCGCTTTCTAAAACGAATAAATTCCGATGAAAACGTTTGTATTTCCACTTCGTACTTAGAACAGAAATTTACCTTCCTGTCTTGCTTTTTCCTCGTCCAATTTAACACGTGATGTTCGGGCAAACCATTAATTGTACTCTCACTGAAGTGTGGATGTGTGTTGTGCTCTTCAAGACTCATCAACTAGCAGTAACTAGACATATAAGATAAGAAGATTATTGTACATGTAAATTTTTTGCGTTAAATTACAAACATTTTGACATTCTATTACTATTATATCTCGTAGCTAACTTTTCATCTTATCTAGGAATTTTTGCTGAAATTTTTGAATCCGCCTCTGCCTTATGGCCATCGATCGAAATTGATGGGATGGTCCCTTGCTTGCTTCTGGAGAGTAAATTAGTTTATTGTCCTCCACGTGGTCATACGCAGTTTGTACTGTTTTTGACAATAAATTTATTATTTATTATTCTATTTTGAATCCACTTTATTCTTATACACCTATAGGATAGCTTATGTATTGGAAAACGTTCCCCTTTTAAAATGAAGAAATTCTTGATAAATCGGGATTAATAGACATACAGAAGATGACTTTTTATCCTTTTTTTAAAAAACAGAACCAAAATCTATAGTTTTATGAATTTATTTGCAGTGGGAAGTAATTTGTGTCTTCTCTGACAGTACCAAATAAGAATACGATGAGTTATTTACGAAGTAGTCGTGTGAAAATATTTCGAGAATATTTCTTTTATCATCTGTCGCTATACATAAAAATTATAAAAAGTAACGACTATATATATATATATATATATATACTGTCTCTTATACACATCTAGANGTGATTATGTTTCTTCAACTTCTTTGAAGATATACCGTATAACGCAAATTATATCGCTTTGTGGATCGTTATCTGCAAACGAGGTCTGTAGAACAACATGAAACCCTCAGGCTACAGTTTATTTCTGTGCCATCGGATGACAAAGAGAAAGTTGGTAAACAAGGTAGAAAGAGACAGTCGAAAATTGGTGAACATGCGAACCAGTGAAAGTTCAATGTTATGTGGTTTTTGACCACAATGTTGAGGGTTGTTGTCATATTAGCTTGTTAAAATTATTGTAGTTGACTGTGGTTAACTTCGGTTCATGTTAAACTGCACTTCATTGTGAAATTATTTTGTATAGAGCAAGGATTGTTGTTCTGTGTTTTACCTCTCTGGTTTTTCCATTACATCGATATATGGAAGAGATGGGGAAAATTACGTATAGAAGAAAGAAGAGGCAGAATTGAAGGCAATAAGCAGGATAAGAATTTACCTAATAAACAAATCAGTAATGATAAGGGAAATATAATTAATAAGAAGTAGAATAATGTTATAGTGAGTTACAGAAAATTTTCAGTGTCTCCAGAATTGTATTTTGATCGTAGAAGTGTCATGGGTAAGAATGTTACGTTTGATTGAATCACTGATAGATCACTAGATGAACACTATCAGACAAATACATTTATGCCTAAGAAAGCAAAAAACTGATCGGTTCGACATGCGAAGAGCACGAGCATGTCGCACAGCCGAACGACGAGGGCTTGCTTCAACTGCTTGACGCACTCTTTCAATGTTTTCCGGGGTTCGTATTGTTCGTTCACCACCTCGTGCAGTTCCAGGTCTCAAGGTACCTGTTCGTTGAAAGTTATTCACCCACTTCATTATTGTTTCAAACCTCGGAACACGACCATGACGACCAACGTTGAAATGATTCCGGAACCGTCTCTGAGTTTGAATGACGGAACGGCCCGTTTCAATAAAGGTGTTGTACACAAACACGCGATGCTCCATCGACCACGTCTCCATTGCTACTAAAATGGCAACTCATAACAAACAGATACCCCCACTCTTTATCCGCCAAGGTTATCCCCACCTTGCACGACGCCCCGTTCAAATCATCCATACCTCCCTGCCCAACCCTGTATTTGACCAGAGTGCGTCTAGAGAGAGTGTGGCCAATGCGCGTTAGGTTTTTGATTGTCTGCGTCATTATTCAGTCAATGGGGATCGAATTTAAAATTCCAAGATACACTGCAATTGAATTCGTTCAATTCACATCACTTTTATGTCTGCCGGACAGCAAACCTATTACACCTCCTAAAACCCGAGAACCACTAATCCGATTTTCGTGATTTTAAAAAAAATCATAGATATGTTCTCTAGCAAGGTTTACGTATGTATTTTGTTACCTTAGGTATCACAAGTAAGAGGCAATAATGAGAATAGACAAAGTCGGGGGGAAAATCTTAAGTCTTAAGAAACATATATTCGCTTACGTTGCCAAAACGGTTAGTGATAGATGGTAACAATGAATTGCAATAATATTCATCTCAAAGATTACTATCAAAATGTTCCCAACAGCATATGTCTATTTACAAGCATTAACCAAAATTACTGATAAAAATATTTTGAAAATAGACGTGTTAAAATACTTCAACATAAGAGAGTAATTCAAGTAGATAAAAATAAATCCTCATAAAATTAAACGCATTGTGTGTTTTGTGCATTTAATAAAGATGAAAAAGTCTTTAAATTGTAAAATTTTCACGAATAGTTTAGATTTTACAAGCGTTTTTGTTTTACAAGAAGTCGCGGCCCGCTGTGCTGCCTCGGGAGGGCCAGGCAAACATTTAACTGACATGCTACCTTGTGGTGCATCACGTGAAACAAACATTTTGTATCATGTTTGTTTTTTACCCTTCAGTTAATAATGTTTGTATCATATGTTGTGTTAAGCGAAAACAATGTGTAAAAATGATTTCTAGGAAGTTAGAGTAAGAAAATTTTAAAAGTCCTGACGTAGGAATTATATAAATCCGAAACGTTGGCAAGTAAAATGTTGTTTGATTGCAACATATGACCTTACCTCAATAATCTCCTATATACAAACATTTTATACTTTAGTGTACTCATATTCACTCACCACTTTCACTGAAAAATGGCGGATCTCGGTGGTGGGGGTAGATCGGCCATATTCTCTCTATATGCGCTCTGTATTTGACCAGAGATTTTAGGGAGAGTGCGGCCAATGCGTGTCCAGGATTCCGCCATTCTTCCGTCAAGTTGGAAACTATGCGTCTGAGTCCATAAGAATTTCTAAATATATTTTAATAAATGTGTGTCGAAATTTTTCTTCCTACTATGCGAAATTTGGGCAATACGACTGGTAGAAGGGTGCGACCCCAGTGAGAGAAGAATGACTGAGAATAGGAAAGCAAGAGAAAAGTAACCACGTGTAGCCCGGAATGACGTCGTTGAAGACGGGGTTCAAGTAATTGACGTGGAATAATCGAGACTTGTTAGATAGGGCGACCCGTGGCGTAGTGCCTAACGCACTCGCCTTCTACCTTTGGAGACGGCGGTTTAAACCCGGTCCGATCCAAGAAGAATCCGAGGTCGTGGACGGAGAGCGGTGTTCGCGGCAGATTTTCTCGGGGTTCTCCCGTTTCCCCTAACCTAGTCCGAATAATGTATAAACATAGTCCGAATTGAAGGTCGGACATCGAAAATGAGTCAAATTTTTACAATTGCTTGCTATAATCATGGTTTTGTTGAATGTTGATTTTATAATTTGTTGTTCATGTTACATAAACTTGCTTTGTCTTATTCAATCCGTTAACTCGCGGTACACATGGCGATATGTATGAATCAGAAAATTAAATATATTTTTTTTTACTCAAACAAAAGACTAAAGTATCACACAGCGGTATGGATCCTGACAATTGGAAATGTGACGCCATTAGCTGCTGAACAAATGGAGCATATAGCGCTCCATGAGTGTGTTTTAGAGAATAGGTAAACTAAATCTCGTTTATATAATTACATGTTATAAACAGTGTTAAAATACTCGGGGTCAATATGAATTACCACTGTCGCGTAGGGTTGACTTCATGGCTACTTTTCTTGTCTGTGTTCGTAAATATTCTGGTTGGTCTATCGTACAAAACTAAACTACAATACACCCGAGAAGAAAATAAAATGCGTCGCTTGTAAATTCGAACAATCGCGGACCGCCATTAGCCTCCCCAGCACGTTTACTGCTCGACAACTGTTTATTTTAATTTTTCTGAACTTGTATGGAACTAAGTATTCATTCTCATGATACAAGGTAATATGATCCATTTCAGATTTGAATACCATAATGTTTCGAAAATATAAATAATTGAGATACGAATATATCGCAAATATTCTTACTTGTTTGCTCTATATTGCTGGGAAACATTGGTGTCTGAATTTTTTCGTAATTAATACATGTTACGATATTCGCTACGGCACATATATAATGCAAGTAAAAATACGAACCAAAACAACAATCAGCCAGATTCGTAGCTAAAGAAAACAAATGTAATTTATGCGTGTTAAGACACGGTTTGCTTTCATTTTTGGTGGGGGGTGCTTTACGGCTCGTCGACGTCTAGGTCATTAGAGCCCTAAATATTTTTACATGTAGGGAAAATGAAGTTACGCACTAGGGAGAGCCAACATGACTCTCCCCGCGTGTGGGTCTCGCCGAACAACTCAACCATACCCACTAAAACCCTCCTGAATTACAACTCAAAACTCAAATATCAACATATCTCAAATATCAACATATTTCATAAAAAAAGAAGAAGAGAAAGAGGAAAATGAAAGATACCTTAGCGTCGGGATCGCAAAGAACAAGAGGTGACCAAGGAAGGTCAGGAAAGAGAAAGGAAGGAGCCTTGCACAAGTAAGTGGAAGTAATGCCACGCTCAGCTCGCAACCCCGTATTTGCCAAACACGTACTTACTAGATGTAAGTCCCCTGAGGGGTTTGAGTTTCTGGTAGTTTACATGGTTTGAGTTTCCCGTAATTTTATGACCTCTTAGCTCACCAAAAATTCAGAAAATATAAAATGAAAGCGTAAAATAGATTCAAAAACTATTTCACGACCAAATAAATGAAATTAATATTCTCAATTCATTTTCTTCATCCATAAAGTATTATTTTCTTTGAATGTGTGAGCACAAAATAAACAAAGATCTAGCATCTGGTAAAAAATCTATGAACATTACATTTCATAATGATAACTTCAAAGTTGGAATGAACTCGCTCAATTTGTAATAATACATGTTTCTATTAAGAATAGAGGAGAGTGAGATGAGCAGAGACAGCAGGTACTTACTGACAATAAAATTCTAATTTTATATCACGAAATTATATCGCAAACGTTTTGATTCTTGTTGGTTTTCCTGCAAACATTACTTTCAGGTATTTTTCATCTCATTTTGGAACAAATTCACAACATATGATATTTAACGTATTTTTACAATTATCCGATAAAAATTCCTAACAAAATATTAATTATTTAATGATTATATTATTTAACTGTTATTAGTAACAGTTTTTTGCTAGACAGAATGGAGTAGTAAACTTGGAAACAGTAATATTAATATTATTTTTTCTTAAAACTCATTGCAATATGTTTTGGGGATAATTGCTAACTGCACATTATTCACTTGAATAAATAAGTGGTAATTATGGGCAAAACTATAGATATCCCAACTATATTCAAAGAAGCTTTACTATTACTCTTTGTATTTTAGAAAATTTTTAGACAGTGAAGCCATAAATATAGTCACTAAAACTGCTTAACTTTAATTAGTTGATACAAGTCTGTCCGTCATTACCACTTGTCTTTGAAAGTACATGACTCTGAAGCATGTTATTAAAGAAAATATCATACTTTTGTATATCAGCCGGGTAAGAAATGAGAATTTGAATTTTTGCAATAGTGTATATATTCCATTTTCCTTAACTAAATGGTAGTTACCCCACTCTCCTCTATAAGCAATGATATAAATAACGAAGTAGTGACATAATATTTCGATTTATATTGAGGTGAAAATGCTTCAGCGAGATTTGCTGATGATATGGTAACATTGAGAGAGACTAAATTATGTTCGAAATGAAATTGCGCATGTACAGAGAGGAATAAATTAATAATAAACTTATTGTCAAAAAAGCAGTACAAACTCCGTATGACCAAGTAAAAAAGCAGTACAACGTGCTTATGACAGTAAACTAATTTACTCTCCCGAAGCAAGCAAGGGACCATCCTAACAATTCCGATTCAGAGGTAGATTCAAATATTTAAGCAGAATTTCCTAGATAAGATAAAAAGTTAGCTATGAGTAATAATTCTAACAGAATGTCAAAATGATTGTAATTTAACACAAAAAATTTATTTTACATGTACAAATTATTATCGAACAATAGATTATTCTGAGTATAGTGTTTAAAGATTATAAGAATTGAAGTAACACTAAATTCACGATTTATTGTTACAAAAAACATACCCCTAGACAAAATCTAGAGAACTTGTATAAGACATTTGCTTCTACCCCAAGGAAAACCTGTGCAAAACCCGGACCAGGGTGGGGCTACAGAATTAATGTACACAACCGTGCCAAAGTTAAGTAAACATAAATCTAAATTAATATGAATAATAAGACACAACAATCATGCAACAAAATAGTTTTTGAAATTGTTATAAGTTATTTTTAAAGTACTACAGCAATGGCATAATAAAGTACAAGACGTATTTAACTTTTATTAAAATCAATAAATTCTTTTGCAGTGTAGAAGCACTGGTGCAAAGAGGTAGTTTTTAACCGCGGATTTGAAGAGATTCAATTTCATAATATCTTTTATATTTTTGGGCAAAGAATTATATAGAACGATTCCCAAATGATAAGGTCCATTTTGGCAAAGAGTGGTTGACACTTTGGGCGATGAATATTATTACTATTGCGTGTATTGTGTTCGTGAACGAGACTGTTTCGTATGAAGCAAGGGTGGCACTTCAGTAATTCGGTCTTAACAAACAAGACCGTTTCATAAATATAAATGCAGGGAAGTGTTAAGATATTTAATTCCTTGAATAAAGGTTTACAAGAGTTTCGGGGGTGAGATTTACAAATTATCCGAACTATCCTCTTCTGAATTCTGAAAGTTTGAATACTCTGACCGGAATTACCCCAGAAGGTAATGCCGTAACGTAAATGGGAGTAAACGTTTGCAAAATGTACGCAACGGGAAATACGTGGACTAACTACGTTAACTAAGATTCGGATTGTGTAACATAATTTGCTTAATTGTGAATTAAGATTGTCAACGTGACAATCCCATTTGAGGTTGTCTTGAATATGGAGACCTAAGAATTTTGTATTCGTGACAGTTTTTAATTGTGTTCCGTTTAAAGAAAGAGAAATCTGGGGTAAAGATTTTGTGATACTATTGTGAATTGACATAGACCCTGTTTTGTCAGTGTTTACAAATGAGACAATTTGCATGGAATCAAGCCGAAAGATTAGACAAAACTTTTTGAGAGTTGGCGTGTTTACATAGTAAATTAGTGTCATCAGCAAAAATAACCGTATTGCAATATGTTGTGGAAGATGACAAGTCGTTTACATACAATAAAAAGAGTATAGGGCCGAGAATTGAACCTTGGGGTACTCCGCAAGTAAGTGGCTTTGTTTCAGAAAGACAACGCTCAAGTATTTTATTTTTAGTATAGGATATTTCGACTTGTTGATATCTATCTTTTAATAAGATGTTAGCCATTGATGTGGAAGTCCACGAATGCATAAATAATGCAATTTGGATAGGAGAATTTCGAGATCGATGACATCGAATGCTTTGGATAAATCAAGAAAAACACCCTGAGGATTTTCTCCACGATCAAGAGATGTGGTAACATCGTTTAAGAAAGAAAATATGGCGCTTATAGAAAAGGATTTCCTAAAACCGTGTTAATCGTCAGAGAGAATGTGATTTTTTATAAAAAAAAACCTAGAAGACGCTTATAGAATGATTTTTCTGAGATTTTTGAGAAAGTGGGTGCCCGATTTTAGTACCTGCCTGTCGTTTTCCATAACTAGCTTCATAGACTACTTTTCGAAGAATAGTCTTATATTTACGAAAATAATCATGGAATTCGGGTGGTTGGTTATAGAGTTTTGAAAGATAATATAAACGGCGTTTGTTTTTTGAGGAAATTCTTATCCCTTGGGTGATCCATCTATTGTACTAATTGACTTGCGTTTTTTTGGAGAGCTAGAGTTTTAATGATTTAGGAATATTCAGATAAATACATTAAATTTGTCGTCGGTGTTTTCGCAATTGTAAACATCTTTCCATGTTTCTTCACGCAAAAAAAATATAAATATGGATTGATTTGTGTCATTTAACTCTCTTGAAAACTTGTAAAGGATTTTAAGTGGTTTTAGTTTATTATTAATAGTCAATACTTGAGCAAGGTGATCGCTGTAGCCAGCGATAAATACTTCAGAGAAGTACGAGATACCATTGGTGACGATCTAGCAATGTTTGTGATGAAGCGGAGAGGCGAGTTGGGTCGTTTACCGTAATAATAAGGTTGAAGGAGTCGATAAGATTCTTGAATCGATAAATTGGTGAATGTGCAGAGTCGGAAGTACATAGAAAATTGATGTTGAAATCACCACATACAACGATAGATTTAGTCGATTTATGTGTAATATATTTTAAAACAGTTTCAAAGTTCATGAAACGGGGAGTGCACATGGCTAGCCGCACTATGTGTGCAAATGGGGTTTTGGGGGTGGGGGGGTCATTTTATATCTGTCCTCTCCAAGTGCTGCGTCCAGAACATGACTGAGGTCATTTTGTGTTAGCAAGCTTCGGAAGCTATGGTGATTCAGTGACTGGCATATGAGAGATTTGCTTTGTGCGTGCTTGTATTATCCTCACAGTATAATTCACGGAAAACAGTATAAATCAGCTTCCCAATCAACATACATTCGGGAAGTAAATGAGTCTTGAACAAAGCAGTAATTTTGTCTTGTAAACTCTGGATGGATGTGTTGATACGCGCGTATTATATTGTTTACTTCCAGTGTGTGAAAGGGTATGTGGTCTTTCGCTAATTAAAAGCAGTAAGCTGCGTTTTCCTCAACATGTCAGTATTCTTAAAAACCTTTTCTAACACTTTTTATCAGGAAAATGTGGATGTATTCTTGACTTAAAATTATTATCGCAAATATAAAGATAACGGGTTGTTGAATGAGATAGTTGAAGATGTTTATTTCTAGAAGTAGTTGTAGCCATAGATCCTACTCTTCCACCATTCCACTGTCATCTAAAAACATAAAACAACTTTCAGAATCGAAAGATATTTTACCGAAACATAAGCCAATATTATTTGGTATAAAAAAGTACTTGAATAATTACACAATAGCTTACTTAATAACTTATACAATATTTCAATATCAGCACTAATGCAGCATTTATATTTACAAAAATATAAGTAAATATAAAGAAAATACAATAATAAGGAAGAGAAAACGAATGTATATCAATTACAAAATATACTAATATTTAAAATAAAATTATCGTGAAGAATCTCAAGATAAATTTGAGTACCAACTTAACTCTTTCTTCTATTTTATAGGACCAATAAAGAAGTCGACAGTAATCTTTCGTAGATCTCTTCAATGTGTATCGTTGTGTTCGTTTTAATGGAAGGTGAAATTTAATTTTTATTTAAATGTATTCACGGTGTGACGGGTAAATTAATTCTCGTAAATTATAAATCGTATTTTCTACAATTTTCGACATGACATCCCTCGTCTGGGGGAGCAAATTATGTAGGGATCTTTGTGATAAGATGTAATCTCTACGGTGAATTTAATATCTGGACAGTATCGGGCTGTAATTGATTCGGTAGGAGTGAGAGTTATTATTCGTAAGAACTTTAAATGTTCGACTCAGATTTTAATGCAAATGTAGCAATTTATTGACAGGAACAATCACTTAATAATGAAATGGTGAAACAAAGAACATACAAATTGCAAAGTGAAGAAAATATAATGAGCTCATTCACTTCAGTATCGAATTAACTTAAGGTTAACGTTAGTCGTCTTGCTGTGGAAGCTGTCCTCAAGTGCAGTTGGATGACAATTTCGGTTGAATACTACTGACGGAAATGTACCAGTCAGGAGATCAGTTCATTGTCTCCAGTAGATTGATCCAATGATTATTTCATTTTAACATTCATAATTCGTGTTGGAAATAGTACTAACTCTAACCAATGCGACGTGTGCCACGAATATCTTAATGAAGCATTTTAAATTTGCGTAACAAGTCAAGAATGTTTTAAGTTCATTTACGTAATGATCACTTGCGTCACTATCTGTCGCCAAGTTCACATGAGAGCAGTCATGATGCTGGACACAAACGATTTTACTTGGGAAGCTGCGAGAGAACATTTCGGGAATAACGCCACGAAAAATGAGAAAATCAGTTCCTGTTACGTAGACTTGACCTTGAAACTTCCTCTAGAGTTGTGTGTGCAAACTGGGTAGGTTATGAATCACGAAGCAAACCACTTTTCAGTAGCTGCCATCTTAATAAGTATTTATATGATAAAATAATGGAAACTTGGTTATAAAAGCCATTCCCCAGTTTGTTCATTGAGATTTTCTGTCAGATTCAACCATGACACCCACTCGAATTATCATTGTATTTGTTAAAACATGTCATTCGAAATATACTAATCCCACTTTTCTGTTGTAACACTTTATTTGAGGGAGCAGTACACACCAGCGTATCTTGCGTATTATTCTTTTCTTTCACCTTAACGTTTCATCTCATCTGTGGTGAACCATCTATTTACCTCCGTATTATTAATTCACCACCATCTACAACAGCTAAGCATTTTTTGCGTCCTATGCTTCATAACTCAGGGAAATGCTCTCGTTCTTTCTTCTTTTCATTAATATAAACGAGATTTCTCTCGTCATTAGTGTTGTTCAACTGTTCCCAAGGTGTCAGAGCTCCTTGAAATTTTTTTGCGAGAAATATGTATTATTCCACACTGGTGCCTCTTTACCATTCATTTTCTTTCCTGACGTAGTATGCAAAATATGAAGAAATTATGCAAAAGTATTTGCGAGGGACTATATTTTTCAAAAGACCTTTGTTTGTCAATTTATCTTCTTTGGAATGAAATATATGATTGTTTACAATATATTGGAAAATAATTTTACTCGCAGTTTCAAAATGTTTCACGTTATTTAATTTTGTAAGTTGTATGTATATTCAGAGAAAAAATATACGGTATAATTCATTTGTGGAAATCATTTTAACAATCGCTTCCTAGTAGATATTTTACTGATATGATTTGAAGCATTCATGGCTAAAATGGTATCATATTTGACTATCATTCACTCATAAGAATTGGCCATATATTCATAAATGATACTCTGTTCACTACCTTCATATATTTTTCAGTATATGAAATTTATTAGGAGACGTATCTAATCTTTTACAATTTTTGGCAGCTATGCAAAACAATAATTTGAATGAAATACAAAAAATTATTTCGTACAAACATGATTTAATGGTTTATAATAGTACGGATTCATATTAGGACACAAGCCATATATTTACTATAAAATGATCAATAAAGTAGTATGTAGTTCTTTAATTTTCATATTTCAAATCAAGATATGTCAACTGATTTAAAACCACGTAGGGTAGAGCTATTGGAAATACAATGAAATCCTTATCGTTGCAATTGCAGCCTTCACTTTGCAGCCATAAATGTTTCGGTACTTAGCATAAAATGTACCAACGTCATTGCCACCAACGCCATACTTGGACATTGCAAAAACATGAATGTGACCGATATTTGGTCGAAAGAGCTCTGACCTTAAAGGAAAATTTAAAAAAACAAAAAAGAAAAAGTCGAAGCAATTTAATTTTAATTCAAATTCCGATTATTTCTTACTAGAAGTAACAAAAAGTTAAGAAAAAAGTTATTGAAGGTTGTAAAAATTGATTATAATGGAACTAATGTCGGGAAAGTGAAGAAGAAAAAGGATCAGTTAGTGGGTTGTCTTCTATGGTATTATAATATGAATAAATATCGATTTTTTTTTTGCAAAATTCATTTATGCTAGTATATCTTGAAGCGTTTATGAAGTTAAATATATACTCTCAGTGTGCAGCTCAAAAAACGAATCAAGCAATTTTTGTAATTACTCAGATAAAACAAATATTTCTCTCTTGACTTTGAGTTGCCACTTACATGCATGTTTCAATTTCCACTCCTAACAGAATCCGGAAACCTTATTACTGCGTTAATGAATGAGACAGTGAATCAGTTACTCAGTATCTCACGACAATGCCGCTTGCGTATTGATATTTGTGTGCATCAACATTTGCAATATTTTTTAAATTTAAACTATCCTTATGAATTGACACTGAAATCTGAATTTGCGATTTGAATATGACAGTTGAGGATGATAGCCCATTCGTATATACAGAAATAATTATAAACAATAAAAAATATGTCGTTTGATGTGATATAGCGGCTAAACGCCATTTTATAAACATTTTACGACGTATATTTTGTACTTTCTGAATTCTAATTAGTGGTCAGATGAATTCTAATGTAAGAAGATTTGGATGCATGTTAGTATTTTGCTTCTAAATGGAGAAATAACGGGCACTAAATAATCCAAGTGGATTTTCTCCTAACGAATTTTGCCCAGGAAGGATCCTAATTTGTATGTAAATAAAGTTGGTCTTCGTAATTAAACATGTCGGATCGTTAGAAACTTCGTGTCCTTGTTTTCATAAATTTATATTAAGAACACTGTTTAAGATATTGATTTTACGGTGAGTAAAGTTAATTAAGATATCCTGATCACATTTTAATAAAAAATGTCATATGCATTTCTTGTCTAATTGAGTAATCATCAGTATACCTGCAAAAGTGAAGTTCTTTTATGTCCTCTCATTGAGACGAAAATGACTTCAACGTATCGCATTCAATATATGAAATAATTTAATTCTGAAACCACAAATTGTGACGAAGAACAATGTTTTCCGGAGTTACCAATAATTAAAGGACAAAGATTTTCACAACACAGTGACGTGATGCGGATAGTCAAAAATGGTTCTGGGTGAAGATTCGAAATTGGATAAGTTAAATAAACACTGATAATACCTATTAATTTATTGTCAGTTGTCTTCTTCTGTATCTTATTCTCTTGTTCTAAGCACATTATCAAATATGTACTTACCGGTACCACGATATAGATCATTTAACAAAATTTACGTTTCCTCGGCCGGAGTCAGTATAAACTTGTTTGTCCGGGAGAAACCGCGTCTCAGTCGTCAGAACTGTCAACGTTTCGGTTATCTTGCTGTGCCCTTTTTCGGGAAAATGTCAGAGTGCACTCTCTGGAGTACAGTCGCTGTGCATGACTGCGACTTTGGTCTGTACGACTCGGACATTGTCCTGAAGAAGGACACGGCAAGATAACCGAAACGTTGGTAGATCTGACTTCTGAGTCGCGGTTTGTTTTGGACAAACAAGTTTATATCATTTGACAAGTTTTATGGAAATATATCGTTGCCATTTCCAACCCGAATATATGAAGCTTATGTTGATGAGAGACGAAAATGGAAGGATTATTGACTGAATGAGATGAAGGCTGAAATTACATTTAACAACACATATGTATGGATTACATGAGAGTTGAACCCATATCAGTTACACGAGATCGGTACTTACAGCTTACATGTCGACATTAAGTCAATAAAGTAATGTTTATAAAATTCTGAATTATCCTGTATTAAGTCAATAAAGTAATTCTGAATTATCCTGTATAAAAAATTAGATATTTTAAAATCAAAATTTCATGGTGGAACAAAACATTTTGATATCATTATTCCTAACAAGATACAACCTATTCCGTCATATTCCGAAGAAGTACAGATGAAAAAGAAAATTATAATCTCTCTTGTAACGAAGTAGTAGCGTGTGACAGACTTCATGTTCTAGGTACTGCCAGAGCTGCTCCCTATGGAGAAATTGACAAACCTCGGTAGAGAGAGGTTGAATCCCGCGATGGCAGATGCAAGTGAAGACGTGTATGCGCCCTCACACGGATTCCTACGTGCAAGCGAGAGTACGCTCTCACTCTCCTTGAGGAGTCAAAGGAAATTCGTATACTGCATCACGAGACTCTCTATTGTGTCAAGTGTACTATACTACATGAGAACTACGTAATTCCAGTTAAGATTATATTGTGTGATATTGCTCGAAGCTTTTATTTTACGTTTTCTGAATTGCATATGTACTAACGCGAAGTAATTTTAATTTGAGGCAGGTTAGTTACACACTTTTATGCTGCCGCAGTTTTTTCCACCCTGGTCCTACTTTTACACATCACATAATCCACACGTATTTAGTCAAATGAAAAAGAAATATATTTTTCAACTTTTTGCCGCGTATTTCATATAACGAATGCTATATTTTGAGATTTTCGATTAATTTGAAACTATGGGTTACATGTTTATTTAAATGCACAACGTTCAGATTCTTTCATTTTTTACATTTTCATGTGACAAAGAAGATTGAAAAAAATCTGCCGATACTCGGATTGAATGCAATTAAACCTCCGTATACAAGGAATGGGTTCATACTCTCAACCCAGTTAGAAATGTTTATGGCAACATTGAATGAAAAAAATGACTCAGTCTTTTTCAATCTAGCAATCCAGCACAGAAATAAAAAAAAGAAATATCAGATCATAAACTTGTGTTCCAACTTCATATATATCATATTATCCAATATTCTGTGATACACGGAATTAATTTACGTGACAGGAGTATTGCAACTGCGGGGATATGAGTCACGTAGACTGATTATTTTATTTTATATTTTAAGATTTTTTATCAAAAATTTACATCCTTTTTATAAGCACCTGGGTGCTTTTGAATGAGTAACGCAGCAGACGGAATTCACTCCGCAATGGAGAGGAAATTAGATCAGCTGTCGCAAGTAAATGATTCGTGAAAAAAAAACTACAAAGTGTAATGTAATATTTGCGTTGGAGAAGATAGAATTTTTTATGTTGTCGATGAAACTACTATTCTGTAGTTTTTATAGGTGGTACAACTACTTTGTGAGATTGGTGAACATGTTATACTACATTGATATACCTATTGTGACGAACGAGTTTTGAGGATAAATATGTTGAGACAATGGGCCGCACCAGTAAATGTATTTGGAAGTTGCTGAATGTAATATTTTTTCAATTATCTTTTTTCCCTTCACCCCCACCACAAATATAATTTTCACTTACTTAATCCTATGAATACGGCTTTCAGTGATAGTTTCCGAAATTTCTATATATGTTCCTAATATTTATTCTTTTAACGAACAAAACAATTTATATTTTATTTTATTTTATTCATCAGATATTTATTTTCAAATTTGGATGTTTCAGACGCGCTTGGAAATATTTAAACGTATCTCTCTTAAAAAATATTTAACAAAGAGTTGAAATTTGAGATAGTCTTCAAGTTTGTATCCGCTTTAATATAATGAGCTACTCAATTGTGTCGAAACATAATCATTATGTTCTTTAATAATACAAATTTTTTAATATTTCAAACTGAATTTTTAAATCTTTTTTTGAAAAAATATATTGTGTTTAAATATATAATTAAACATATGTACCAAATTTGAATATGGCATAAGAATGGGGTCATGTTGAATTAAACAATTGTTTACAACAATGCAGAGATACTAGACTGATTTGAAACTGTTTGAAGTGGTTTGTTTCAATTTATATTTAATGTCACTATTTACGTGTTACGATACACTTGAAGGTAACGTACAAATATATTATTTCTTAGTTAAATAATAACATTGTAGTTATTTTTAATTTGTAATAATTATTATGATTTTTTTTCACGCAAATACCCAAAATATATCAATAAATAATCAATAATATTGCTAGTTTTCAGTAAACACACTGTCCACAGCCCTAAACTATTATTTATTTCAATATGAACTCATTGTCGTCACTTCAATATAATTTTTTAATATTTTACTATTGTACATGATAGGTGAGGAAACATAATGTGTTAAAATATGCAGATTTTAATGCTGGAGACCAATGTTCTATCAATGGTGACAAGGTGTAATTTATTTCTCGGAGAATCAATGACGATGAAACTCTAGAATGGGAAATAATTATAAAGATGCAATAATACATTGCAAAGTAAATCCCCTATACTTATCAGCCCTATGGACATCTGTTTCAGACCAACAAATTGCAAAAAAATTATAAGTTTTTTCGTTTTTTTTAATTTTTCATAAACGTTATTATAAATTGAAAGATTACTACAATTTATTATGAAACCAATCTATAATATAGTTCCTATGGAGCCTTTAAACCTAAGGTATCATTATATATATATATATATATATATATATATATATATATATATATATATATATATATATATATATAGAATGTAAAATTCAAAGCATGTTTTCTGCAGTAGAGCTTTATTTAACATTGGACGATAATGGCCAAGCCTAATGAACTACTTAGTATACTCACTATTGTGCAAAGATGTATTTTTTTTTCTGAAGTGCTAATCTATAGCTTTTGATGGATTTATCAAACTTTGATTAAGTGTGTCTATACGAAACACTGTCTATACGAAGCAGTAGACTGTTATAATTTTTTACTCTTCTGTTCGAAATAAAAACTCACTAATTATTCTTTTTATGGACAGATAACCTCTTTGTTTTAACATAAATTTGCAATACGACTGGGACGAGAGAAACTCAAATTCCATGATGACGCTGTGTAATTCATATAATTAACATATACTGACATGTATGATTTAAAACTAATTCACAACACATTTTCACATTTTTTATTTGTTTAAAAAGTTTGAATTATTTTTTTCTTTCTCTTCTTTCAATTACTATTTTTTCGTAAATGTTGATGAGAAATGAAGACATTCAATAAATAAAATGAAATATTCTCTGTTAAAAATAGAATTTTCAGAGAAAAATATGTTAATAACTTTTTTATTGCTTGAAAAGTAAACGCAAAATCTTGTGACGCGTTTAATTAAAAGCTTATCTTTTCAGGACAAACGAGGAATATCAAACGCAACGAAAGTTCTAGCTTCTGAATAAATAGCATAGTTGTTTATTGTGCAACATCGTAAAATAAAATATATTGGAGATATGGCGAGAGTGTGTAGTCTCGTTTTATAGACAATACCTCAGTTCTGTCGTACAACTGAAAACAGTAATTTAAAAAATGATCACATACTTCATTTTATAAGTTCAGTTCGTTGAGAATGGTTTCATTCAGTTTACGTAACGTTTTGTATACTTCTAAAATACATGTACTCATAGTTTGTAAATTCGTTTCAAAATTATTTTAGAAAATATGATTTACATAACTTACTTTTGTTTGTGTAAAGTTTGGAGGACATTCCTAAATTCATAGTGAATCAGAGCTAATAATACAACATTACCCACTCGATTCTGTTAAAACTGATAATATTTCTGCTCCATATTCTTTGATATTTTGATAATAAATTACTAAATAATATGAAACTACTCATAATCCATCCAGTCCTAATAAATTTACATCAAATTAGAACAAATAATGAAAAATGTTGTAGAGAATACAAATACAACCACTAAAATAACTAGTGGTGCAATTCCCATTGCACATACTTTCTCATATACACTACCGGAAAATGAAAAAAGAACACCATCAATTTGTGGACCCACCAGAAGGAAATTTTATTGACACATTCTCGAGGACGTATACAACAAACGATCACACCGACATGTATCGAGCCATACGCATATGAGTACAGTCGACAGGGCGTGCGAAATGTCAGAGCTATTACCCTGTATACCCTCCTTTTGTAGTAATTTGTATCTGATGCTTCATTCTGAACAGATTTGGAGCTGGTCTTGCAGAGCGTGCAATATGACATTTCATCCAGTGCAAAACATGCTCAATGGGGGACAGATCTGGGGATCGTGCTGCCCAGGGTAGTTGACTTAAACCTTGCAGAGAAAGTTGGGTGGCTCGGGCTGCATGTGGACGTGAATTGTCCTGCTGGTAAAGGACATCGCCTTGTTGGTGCATGAACGGTATCACGACTGGTTGAATGATGTTTTGGATGCACCGTGCACTGTTCAATGTTTCCTCTACGATCACCAAAGGAGAACGGCCATTGTATGATATGGCTCCCCACACCATGGTGTCAGGTGTTGGCCTAGTGTGTGTCTGTCTCTTACACTCCAGACGTTGGCGCTCACCTGTACGACGCCACACACGCATACGACCGTCATTGGCACCAAGGCACAAGCGACTCTCGTTACTGAAGACATCAAGTCGCCATTCGTCCTTACATATACGCCTATCGCGACACCACTGGAGACGTGCTGCACGATGTTGGGCCGTGAGCGGAAGATACCCTAACGGCACGGACGATCGTAGCACTGCCTCTCGGAGACTGTTGCGAATGGTTCTCGCTGACACCCCCGGAGCAAAAGTGCCCCTAATTTGTTGTGACGTCGCGGTGCGGTCCGATACGGCACTTCGTAAGATGCGACGGTCTTGGTGTACATCTGTGCGTCGTACCTGTCCGGACCCACGCTGATGGGAAAATGTACCTTCAGCTGACAACCGGCGACAACATGGATGCACTGTGGAGACCTCTTGCCCCACACGTTACGCATTTCTTCGGTATGACCACACAGCCTCCTGAAGACCCACTATATGCCCTCTCTCAAACTCCGTCAATTGCACAAACGGTGTACGTTTACGCTGTCGCGGCACGCTAATAATGTTGCAGACACAGACGGAGGTTCGTTTGGCAAGGCAAACTGGCTTCTACTAGCTCTGAAGGTCAGCAACTGCTGCATAGCTTGCAACATTCCACGGATGAGAACGCAATTCCTGATTTGCCCGCAGCGCTGCGCTTTTGATCATCGCATTAACTGCCCTGGCGTAGGGTTTTGTGTAACTTTGGTATTTCTCAGTTATGTTCTTCATGGTGTACTTTTTCATTTTCCAGAAGTGTACGTTTTTCTCCATTTGAGTGACAAAAAATTCTTTAATTTAACTGTTATTTTCGGCGTTCTCCCTTTAATTTTGGTCATCTTCATGTATACTATTCGACTCGTACAATACTGAAATATTTTAACTACCATTTTCAATAAATCAGTCTCCAATTTTCAAAATCTGTCGTTTGTTTTTTGGAGGAGAATAGCTAGGAAAGATATATAATATATTTCAAATAATAAACAAAGTATTGAGATATTATCCATGAGAGCTCAAATCACAGACAATCTGTATTCTATCACCATGTACATATAAATTTCCGTATAAAATAATTATATTTGAAATAAATTAAACATATCTTATGAAACATAATGACTTAAAATCCAATGAAGTAGAAAGATTCTACGGGAAGTTAAGGGAATTAAAATTAAAAATATAAATAATAAATAAAATAGAGAAAATAATAACAGTTTTTAATAATAATAATAATAACAAGCTAATTAAATTTATTCCTGTGATATCACAAATCAATGTTCTTTATAAACTCAAATAATAAAGTATTCTCTCTCGATCATTAAAATATTCTTTTATTTAATCTTACCAAAGACCATCGTTAATTAAATTCTAAATTCAACTTTTCTGATCAGTGATAGCCATTTTTGCATGATACCTTTCAACTTGTAAATGTTTTATTTCGCTCAGTCAACCCTGATACTCTCTTGAATATTTCGTTTTATGGTATTCGGTCGCTTAAATCCACCATTGATCTATTGCCAGTATTTCAGTAATTAATTTGCTCTACATCTCTAGAACATCTCTGTCCTCTCGATGTGCATTACTGTTACCATGTATCTTAAATCCTATCTCTACAAACGTGTTGTTGTATGTGAGTTTCATTGCTCATGTATAACGTAACTGCGAAGACTAATGGATTATTTTCGAATAATACCGGTTATTTGTTATCTGTACACCTCATGATTTCTCTATGTCAAGTTTGTATCATTAAGTAATAAATATTCATAATCAAGAAGTATGTTTTTTGTGCTCTCATATTAAATGAATAGAAGTAGATTCAATTACATCTAACGTCGAAGACGAGCAATTATTACTCGTCTCAGGAGAAATTGAAGAAAGTCTTAACAAGCACTGCCCTGCGCCGCGTGGACTGATCGTAAAAGAAAGTGAGAAAAGAGTTTTATGAGAGTAATTATAAATTATAATTTGAAGTTTTGGTAGAAATCTTTGTAGTTATGGATTTGTGGAGGCACACTGGCACTAGATATCACCCAGTAATATTGTCTACATTTATGGATTAGCAAAGGTTAGAAAAACTTCTTAAACAAGACATCACGTCTTGGACTTCGCTGTCATTTAGTGACCAAGTATAACGTCTGAAAAACAGCTGCATTGACAACACTACAACCCTTTCTTCATCAAGAACGTAAGAGGAATGATGTACGTTATTGGAAGAGAACCTGATTTGACAAAGTGTTTTTCTTTGCATTCGTTGCCATAGGAAAGCTACCCATAGTACACATCACAGTGTCAGTCGAGAGATTCTAGTTGCCTCAGTGCCTCTGGGTTGCAGTGCTAATGCTGAGGTCCAGACACTCGTAATCCACGTGACATGTGCGGTTCACAAGATTACGTGATCCACGGCTTGCGCTGTCCTCGTCGCTGGTTGGTGCTGGGAGAATAACTCTGGCTGACTGACATACAATATGCGTGGTGCAAGAACAAGAGCTGTGGGAGATCATTACACAATAAATGACTTGAAGAGGACAACTAGAATCCTTGTACTTAACAAATGGGAAGTACGAAGAAATTAGTTGGAGAATATCAAGAAATTCAATTCATAATAACGATAATAGTAATAAAATAATAATATGTTTATTCCTTTTTAAAAATATGTTTAATAAACCTACATAATACTGATTGGAATTTACATTATCCTCAATTGCCAGTATACGCGGCTAACTAAACAAAACATGTATTTTATCAATTCGATGTCAGGGTCGAGCGCAGCCCTTTTGAGAAAAAGGGTAAGGGAAACAGTCGCTTTTAGTTAATAATGAAATTAACTAAAAAATAGCTATTATTAACACAAAATTGACAATATACTGCACAAAGCGGTCTGTTGATTTTAATTACATTTATTTAATTGCACAAATTATCAAAATTTATGTAGATAAACATGTTTAACTCTGAGCATGATCCATATAATTATGAATATATGTTTTAACATCGTTATAAACTGTTATAGGTCAATATTTCTCTTTACTTCCTTTCTTCAGTTGGCTATGGCCAAACTCTTTTTGTAAAGTCTAACCCTACCCTTTAGTACACTGCATTTATTGATAAATTTACCTAAGAGGAATATTCATTCCTCAATTAGAAAATATCAAGTATGAATAAACTTTTCTGAAGATGTAAAATTTAATGAATGTACACTTAAATGAACAGTATTTTCGATTAAATATTCAACGAATATGATATTTTGTTTACAATTTTATTTCAAGAAATTGTCGAATCCATTGTCAACTATTTATTTCAGATGGAATTTCGTAACTAAATATACCTCATTCAAGAAAGAAATACTTCGTTTTTGTAGATAGACATATGCTGTCGCGTATGTATACTTCGTCTTTGTAGAACTCTTTGAGGCAAACAATATTGCCATTCAGAGATGTCTCATATATCTAACCATTTAGGCAACGTAAGCAAATATAACTCTCCTTTCTCCCGATTTTATCGACATTTATTGTTAGCCTGTGTTCATCCTGGACATCTAAACTATCTCCTTGCTAAATTTCATCACGATCGGTTCTGTGGTTTAATCGTGATTAAATAGCAAACAGACAGACACGCTTTTGCATTACGAATTTATATATTAGTATGGATTTCTTGGAACTCTGAAAATAAATTCTTTATTTAAAATGTATCATATTTTTGGCACTATCAAAACATATGTGAAACCAATGGGTAAACTAGAAAAAAATAATATATTATGCCGTATAGTGAGAGTTGCCATTCGGTACTCCAGACTTTGTACTGTTCTTCTTCATTCCGACACAAATGTTCTGAGAGAATAATTGTGGTCGACCTTTTCGGAGAGTGCTGAGTTGTAAATGGAGTGCTGCAGAGGGTATTAAGTGAGACTCGCAAAGAGAAGTCTATAGAGTTATGCAAATTAGCATTGCGTTGGAGAAAATAACAAATTGCGTTGGATGTATTAATGTTACTGGAAAGAGAACCAAAGCAATATTGTTTTAAGTAAATCTGATATGGGAACTTCATTAGACCTAAGACATAATATCAAGCACAATCACTACTTCATAGACAAACTTAATTTACAAAAAAACATATCGTTTATGTTTTGTCTCGTACGTTCTTTTAAGTTTAGTGTATGCTAGTAAATATGCAGTGAATCCTGGTATTCTCTCATTATATGGAAACCATTTGTTTTGTTTTTGTTTTGAAATGCTATATTTGTTATATAAGGACTTGAAGTCTTTTTTTAATATTTTCTCCCAACATGTTTGAGTTTGAAAGAAATACTAGTAGAATCAAAAGTTGGAGTGAAGTACAGTCGAATGTGAAGTGGAAATTGTTTCCATCTGATAATTTAAGAGCATTTTACCGAACATGAAAGTAATCATTCCTTGTTGATCATCAATTTAAACCTTCTTTCTCGCGTTCGTATTCCATCGTACTTTATTCTTCTTCTTGCAAGATTATCGATTAAAGTACTGTTATATTCACGATATAGATATCTTGGCGATTGTTATTATTGTAATTACGTATAGCAGCGCTTTCCAACTTGCGGCTTGCGAAACGTTTTCTTCGACCCGCGAGTTCTAGTATACTTTGCTCCAAATTTTTCATCAGACGTTGCAGACACAACTTGGTGTTGCATGTCTATGATGTCAGAATTAATATTTGACGTGACCTGTCCGGCGAGAGAAAATTCAAAAAGTGTTCGGAATTACCATTACAATATGAAAACCTTTATATTGTAATTGTAAAGATTAAAAATACTTGTTATAGTAAAATATAAAGATCGGCACTGTTTAATTTTATACTTGAAATAATAAAAATTTGTTGACGAGAGTAAAAATATCACGTTACAAATAAATAAATATGACCCTTTAGTTTTATTTGTCTAACAACATTTTACCTAACCTTATCTCGTTTCGGCCCGATCTATAAAAGTGTATAGAAAATGGCTCTTGGACAGCGCTGATGTATAGTAAACATTGCCAATACCCTCGTTTTTTATTAATTTTTAGGAAGGGAAAGAGGTTTGTAGTAGGAAAGGGAACGGAAATTTCTGACTGCAACACAGTAGGGTACCGGAGGATATAACAGCTTTGGAAATTTTCCTGCGTCCATTTTGGGAACTTTATGAATGAAATGATATGCTAAACTACCTATCTAAATAGTGGAAAAATGTTTTTACATTCCTTTCTGTACGAAATTAGTTATTTTCCAAAGTCTGTGTCATATAACTACTACCTGATCGTTCGTAATATAGTCCACAATCTTTGATTCAACACAAAACTGATGTATTTCAGCAATATTTGTTATGTTTTAGTGATTCAGAAATAAAGAAAACAGTAGATCATCAGCTTTCTTTTGAAAAGAGGTAATGGTAATAAATTTTTTTCAAAAATATATAAATACAAGTGTGCTCGTCAATCTGCCTCAAATAGTTATATAACGCTTTCTCACGTTGTTAATATGACTTACACGGGTCATACAAAACTAGAAACAAGCCATTTTCACCGTTTCTCACCAACTCTACGCAAAAACATCACCTCACAATTCCACGAAAAAAAAAAAGAAACTATTGGGAAATGGAGTGCTTATTAAGAGATTTTAATTTTTTGAGAGAAAATTTCCGAAAAGGTTATCTCTATACTTGAGGCGACACGCAACCTACTGACTGTCGGATGACCACATTCATGTGAGGTATCCCATGTGGGAGAACCGTCGCTTCCCGTATTCGGACCCGTACCCGTCAACATAATAATTAATTCTATAAGACGATACTGCAAACACATTGTACGACTACCTCTTCAGTGACGAGAATGCTCCTGTAAACAGTGAAAGCTACTTGTAAGGAGCAATTATCGTTTTAATTCATGTAGTCTCACCTCTTTCTGAAAAAAAATTACCATTACGCCTAAACGTTACCATTTTTACTATCTACATACATATTATAAAATTAGGCGTGCATTTCTTGTACGTAGTCAATACATACCGGAACATTGTTTTTGAAAATGAAAACATTTTTTGATGACCCAAAGTAAGAAATCATGGCATATATCCGAGCATGTTCGTTTCGTTAACTTGCCAGTTGTCAATCTTCGACGAGTGCATGTATGCCACGTAACTCTTCCCCACTAATTTGTACGTAGTTCCAAGTTTTGATATACGATCATTTGCGTTAATCAGTCATCGTAATAAAAAATATTCCCTTAAAAAGCTTAAAACAGTTAAAAGAAAACAATATGATATGCATCAATATTTTGTTCCATGTATTCATGCATAGGGAAGAATTCAAGAATAATGAAAGAAAAAAAGTTGCTTTTTTTCAAGAAAAAATTGCTTATGATGGTAAGGAAAGAAAAAGTACTGTGAAGTTAAAAATTCTTGTAAAACGTATGATAGGTAATTTAAATCCAGGCAAATCACTACCACCTTACATAACTGATTAATTCCGAACATTGCATTCTACATGACCCGTGTGAATAGAAGCGGGTTAGAGGGAAGGGTAACATGCCTGAGGGATCACGAGAGAGTGATTCAATTCAATTAAATAGGGAATTTTACTTACAGTATTTACATTTTAAATTACATCTGGCGAGAACTCAGCACCTTTACCTTCTTAAGCCCTTCAATACCTTGGGCAGTGCGTTACAAGCCCTGGTATTCAATGGGCTCTAATGACCTTCGATGTTGACGAGCCCTAAAGCCCCCCCCCCCCCCCAAAAAAACAACAACAACCTGGTATTCACTCTCAATGGATTCTTTAGTTGCGTCTACATTTTTCATAGAAAGATTGATATTTTTTATTTCCTGCTGCCATAATATTAAATTTTGTTATACATGTATAGTAGATTATTAATTATTGTATTATAAATTTTTGACATACTGTAATGGTTTCTTAAACCTGAAATAGGTGCAACTGAATAATTCATTGAGCACCGTCGGGAACCACGGAAAACCAACGGTCAGGACACAAAGACTGTACATGGAAGATATATTTACAAGACAGAATATTTACAAAAGACATTTACAAATGTATTTTCATAAGACACGAGTCTATAAGAATTATTACAAAATTAGTATTTACAAAAAAAGAGTGTAAGAAAAAGTATTTACAAAATAGTCTTTCTTCACCCTTACGTAGAAAGTAGTTTCGTTATCTGTAACATAGAAAGAAAAAAGTCGGCAGTATCACGTTGCATTTTGCCCAACCATTATAATCTCCTTCATTTCTTTCTCCCTTTTGCCCTTATATAGGACAAATCGAATCTAGGCCCCCCAGGGAACTAACGTGTCACTGGGCCCCGAGCTGGGTCTCGCATTACTTCCACTTACTTGTGCCATGATCCTTCCTTTCACTTTCCTGACCTCCCTTGGTCACCTCTTGTTCTTTTCGATCCAGACGCCATTAGGGCTAGGGTATCTTTCATTTTCCTACGTTGCCCCAGGGGACTAACATCTAGTAAATACGTGTATGGCGAACACGAGGCCCCGAACTGAGTCTGGCATTACTTCCACTTACTTGTGTTAGGCTCCTTCCTCTCTCTTACCTGACCTTCCTTGGTCACCTCTTGTTCTTTTAGATCCCGACGCTATTAAGGCTAGGGTATCTTTCATTTTCCTCATTTTTTCCATCTCTCTCATTTTTTGTCCTACCCCTCATTTTTTGTCCTACCTCTCATTTTTTGTCCTACCTCTCATTTTTTGTCCCCCCTTATTCTTTGTCCCTCCTCATGTTGTGCCCCTCTCATTTTTGCCCCCCCCCCTCAATTTGATGTTTTCATGTATGTTGTGAAATATGTTTTTGGTGTGTTGTAGATCAGGAGGGTTTTTAGTGGGTAGGGTTGAATCATTCGACGAGTTCCACACACGGGGAGAGTCATGGTGACTCTCCCTAGTGCGTAACTGCATTTTCCCTACCTGTACAAGTTTTTCGGGCTCCGATAAACTTTGATGTCGACATGAGCCGTAAAACTAAAAAAAGAAAAAAAAAATCGAATCTAGGTTATTTCTCAATTTTCGTAGTTTCCATCCCCCTCGTCGAAACCACTCGTAACATGATCGCGTCCTCGATTTCAGTGAGTTGATGTATGGTTTGCGTCCCCAGTGACCTGCTACAACGGTTTGACCTATGCGTGACATTTTTGTAAACTGCTCATTTCTTTTTTTAGTCTGTACGCTTCATATAATTTATTTTTAACTACCTTGCTATCACTACTGTCAGATGTGGCCTGCCATATGTATTCTAACCCTAAATTACAGATAATTTCCCTAATTTACCTACTCCATTTACCATTTACATTATTATGATACGATTCCCTAACAATAGCGTTTTTTATCCCCGCCCTAATCGATAGCCAGAATTTTATTGCTCTGAATTTCATTGTAAGTTCAACCGGTACTAGGTCAAATTCCCAGAGAATACTTTTGCTAGACCAATTATATTTTTGAGATATGTATTTTGAAGAGAGTTGAACAGAGTATTGTCTCCTGCCCCCCATACTACTTCTTCGTACGCTATTCCGGGTACCAAACGAGAGAATGAAGCAGATGGATGCACGCTTCATCTCCAGGAAATGCGCTTAAGGGCTTAGAGCACCCTTAAGCCGCTGAGGTGGCCCTACGCGAGGAGATGCGGGCATGGTTTACATCAGGAGAAAGACATGATCGTTCTGTAATTTCTCTTAAAGGATTTAATGTTGTTTGTGTTTGATACATCTACTTTGCATTGCTAATTTCGATAAAATACCTCTATTCTTTTAAGTTATACGCTCCTCTACGTTTACCAGGAGGCTTGTATATTTCAAATTAAAATTTTAAAAATAATTAAAAACAATTCGAACTTTTTGAAACTCAAAATTAGTTATAAAATCAGAGTTAAATAAAATAAATAGCAAAATTTCTGCGAGACTCTACTTTTTCGATTAACCCATTAAAAATAATTTTGAAATGATTTTGATAAATAGTTGTGTAGGGAATATTTCTCAGTGACTCGAGGTAAAGACTATCCAGGTATTTTACAAGAGACTGTAATAGGGAATTCAGCAAAACACATGCAACTAGCGACAAGCGAACTTACGCGTGCATTTGAAGAAAACAATGCGTTTCAATGACATTTGGAACTTCCGACCTCATCTCTACACACTCATTGAAAGACTAGTGCAGCTACCATCAGACAGACTAACACCATTGGACTAACTAGATTGTCTAAGATGTAACACATTAACAAGATACATTTAAATGATTGTGACTTGACCCGATTCCATGACAGAAGCCTCCCCCTCATTGCTTTAGTCCGTGAGTGACGTGTATGTAAGGTAGTTGTGACTAAACAGCAAATGGCAAAATATCTCGATTTGTTTTGACTGTAGACGCGTGAAAAAATGGCGATTCATTAAGATAGCATGAGCGTTACAGTCACTTGTAAAGCTAACAATGCATGTGAAAAATTCAATAATGTTACGCATTCTGTTTATATTTCAATCATCATTGAATTAGTAATTCGTGAATTATTGTGTATTGCAAAATATTATTAATAATTTTTGAAATGAAACAATGTATTTTAAAAAAGTTCTCGTTTGATTTGAGTTCCGTGACTGTGCCTAACGGATAGAGATGTGACTGATTTCATTGAACTTTCTTAATTGTCCTGAAATATCAAGACCCATTCCATACTGTTATTTTCTTTATTAAAATTAAAACAAGTGTGATATATATATTCCATAAGAAATAGCAATTTTTTAAATCGTTTCATCCGGAGGAGCCGTGATAAACTCCAGATGATTTTGTTCCAAAACGTATTCAGGAAGGTCCAAATTTTATTATACAATATTTAAATACGGTTTTATTTTAAACTTTTTCTTAGACCATTGTTTATTCAATCATTAAAAAAACCGAACATACTTGAACAGACATCTCTATCCGAACAAACAGTGTTATCTGAGGAGTCCAGAAATTTTATTCAGTATAGAGTCTGCAGAATATTGTAAAGACATATATTTTTATCTAGGTTTAAGTGAGTCAAAAGATTGTTCAGAACAGTTTTTTAAATTTGTTTATTTAAGGTCGCTTTTTAACATCTCAGGTCATAAGCGACCTCAAGTATCATTACAGTTATATGACTAAATAACGTTTTACATTGAATGAGAAGAAATCACTAATAACAAAGACAAGAACAAAATACACATTGAAAAAAAAAAGCTTAATGATACATTAATTAACATGAAAATAAAACATTTAAATTAGTTTGTCAAGACGATTTCAAAAGTCGTACCACCTTCTGGTTCTTCTTCAGTACAGTGTAACAGATAGCTGCAAGAGTAAGACGGCGACCTAGCTTAAATGTGACTTCAAATAAGTTACCTTTACATTAAAAAATCTTTCATACTAAACATAAATAAATCACCAAAGTAAACGGAAAACATGCTTCCTTTTCAGAAGAAGAAAATCTATAAGAATGGGAAATGAAGATAGTTTTAGAATGCGGGGTTGTTTTCCTTCCTTTTTCCATTAGTGTTTTTCCAGAGTTAGGAAATAAACAATTGAGGAACTAGATAACACAATTACATCCACATTTAAAATGTATGAAGAAAGAAGTGTTAATTCATCGCGCAGTTAAAGAACTGTGACAACATAAGCAAGCAGTGAGGGCGACGGGGGACGAAATAACGTGTGTGCCAGAGAAATTCGACATTTCACGAACTTGCTCAACTCAGATAATTTAAGTATAAAATATTCTATTGAAAAGATTAATCAGAAAATAATGTAATGATAACATACAACATCATACTAGTTTATAATACCAAAATAAGTCATTAATATAATACGACCAAATATACTAATGTCAGAAAATCCGTATCTTGACTTTAATATTATGAAAATATTGTCACGAATAATATTAACAATCATCAATAGTTCTTGAAACTGTGGTCTTGACGAATTATTATTCCAATTTTGATACATTTGATCCCAAAAAAGAAATATACCAATCGTCGTATTACACAGTTGTTGAGATTATCACTATTGTTCTTCGATATCTTTTCTGTGGTGAGTTGAAAATCTTTAAATACTCAATTAGATGAGAAAACGTGAATTACCAAACAATCCTTCAACAACTTACATTTCATTTTTTCTCATAAATCCAAATAATTTAGATGTATGAAATGTTACATTTTATTTCCCAAATAGAAGATTGCAATATAATGTGTTCCAACTTGATATATTTCCGAAACAATATTCCATCAAATAGAATAAACATTACAGGAAAATATTCTGATTGATTCTTAATTTAAAAATATTACGTTTCGCAAAAGACACGATAAAATGTTTGTTATCATATATATCTTAATTTTGACCATGACTATCCCCAATTTTTGTATTAAGTAGTATTCCTTTAAAGAAGAATACTTTCCTTGCGTTTTATGAACTCTCTCCCGTGGCAAATACTGGAAGTATCAAGTAACGGTTTCTAAGTTGTGTCACTGTGCCAGCTGGCAACAAGATTCCTCCCTACTCCTTTATATATCAACCCTTGCTTTTCTTTTCGTTTCGGTCACACTTAGTACATCATTCCGCTTTTACATGATAGACAGAAAAAAAAACTTCCTTAAAGAAAACATTTGTGGCGTGACTCGTTCTCCAATCGATGTTAATTTTCAGAGTTCTACATGACGAGCGTTTCCAGAGCACATATGCTCATAAAATATGTGAAAAAATTTGCTATGACTTTATTAACAATATTAAAACAGTATTTTTTATCACTGATAAGATAGTTCAATAGTCTTAATATTGATACAGATTGTGGAATAGTAAAATAACAACTCAATTATAATAGTTGTCATATAACTTTTGTAATGTCAAATGATTCTGATTATTGCTTGTTTTGGTTTAGAATTGGTTATGACGTGAAATGTAACATAAATACTGATAATAGGAAAAAAAGAAAAGTTGGCTTTGCGTATAGAAAGCAATTATAGCTAGTCATTATATTGTTTAACAAGCATATTGTAATGGTGATATATGACTAATTCATTAACTATAGATGAGAACACTTTTTTACATGAAATATCAGTTTAAAACGAAGGATAGTGAATTATATATTCCTAATTGATTAACATCACCTTCCGTAGCTGAAAGTTCAATTTTTTGTTTTATAAGAATTGAAGGCAAGGTTGTGTTCCATTTTCCCTTAGTTTCATAATAAAAACTTTATGAAATAGTACAATACTTTTTATTAAGACGAGATATTAAAACACATTCATTTCACAGTACTTTTAATGTTATATTTCACATATCAGTAAAATTACAAGACTGGATACAGGAGTAGAAACTTATGGAGAGGGAGTATATACGAAAAACATAGACATTTGGGAAGTACAAACCCGTCATCAGCACAGTCACACGGTGTGACATTGGAGCTAATTCAACTGGTTTAAAAGATTGGGAGGGTCTATCAATCAAACCTCGGGAGGGCCAAGGAAAGTTTTGACTGGCGCGCTACCTTGTGGTGCATCTCGTGAAACAAATATTTTATACTTACGTTAGTGTATTTGAGTCACGCACTACTTTAACTGAAGAATGGTGGATCTCGGTGGTAGGGGTAGATCGGCCCCACTCTCTCTAGACGCACTCTGGTTTGCACTTCCCAACTGACGACGTTTTTGTACATAAATAACCCTATCCCATCCTAAAGACGTTTCCACTCCTATATATTTTTTCTTTGACCGCAACTTTTCTGTTTCACTGTTTACTGTCTTCTTGTCTGTTTTGCCTGTGCAATACACGGAACTTTTTTTAATACGCAACTATACGAATTGTTGCCGTCGAAATGAGTCAGGTCACGTCCTGACGGTGGGATACAGAGAAGGCTCTCAAGTATTTCTTTCCTTTTACTATTCTCCTATATTCCTAACTTTTTACTTTTTTCGCTCTTATCTTCTTTACTGGCCTTCTCTGTGTGCTGAACGCTCACCCATGTGTTTGCCGCGCATGGCGACCCGTGTCGGAGGGAATGGGAATCCTGGCGAGTTGAGGAACCCTGCAACCCTAGAAGGATGCGTCATCCAATACGCTTGCTTTGGCCTCGGCCTCTCCTAGACGGGAGATCGAGGGCTAACCCACTCCCGACCAATCGTCTCGGACTAGGTATCGACTGAACTGTATGGTGAGGGGAGGGGCGCATGGGGTCCTTCCCGTTGGTCTGTGGTGTTGGAGCTACCCTGCTTAAAGAACCTTGCGTGCCCGGTGTCAACCCTGGCACCGCAGTGGGGTGTCCCCTTGTTGGACTCCGTTGTAGGTAGAGAATACAGGGATGAAATGAACCATACGCTTGGAAAATAACGCGTCACTTTGCGGAGCGTGTTGACCGCAAGGGGAGTCACACACCCAAACCTCTTAGAAGCGGCCGAGGGTTCACAGCACTTTAGAAGAAAAAATTGTAAAGAAACAGAACATTCATCATCAGAATGTTTCTATTGTCATGACAGTGGGAGGATCTCTCGAGAAACTTTCATCTTTCTGCATTTACAAAGCAATCGAAGGAATTTGTGGTACGTTAAAATCTATGAAAAAATTGTGGAACGGTTCGATGTTGTTGAGAACGAAGTCCAGCAAACAAGCATTGACTCTTCTAAATTGTCAAATGCTGAGGAAGGTTAAGTGTGTTCTGCAGAAGACCAGTTCCTTCGTGACATTTGACTGTCCTCAGCTACCGAAATATCTAAAAGCTGGATGGCATAACCTACCGGTGTGACCCTTCATTCCAAATCCTCTGCGGTGTTTCAAATGCCAGAGATTTGGACATACAACGACATCATTTAAGGGCCGTGATACATGCGGGAAGTGTGGGAGGGAGTCGCTCGAACCCGGCGTTTCATGCCCGGGACCTGCTAAGTGAATTAATTGCTCAGGCAGCCACCTGGTATGGAGGAAGAAGCGCGTCACCTTTTTCAAAGAGAAGTAAGTGCAGGAAAATAAGATCCTGGAGAAAATTTCCTATGGTGATGCTCGCAAGACGTGTAGGGCCGCGTGTCCTGTTTTTTCTTCTACAAGTTACCCCACCGCTGCTAAGACGCCAGTGCAGAAGTCCATTTTCATTCAGGCTAACATGTCCACGGAATTAACGTGTACTTGTCAATGCCAATGTGGAAAGAAACAAGTTAACCAGAGAAGTCAGTTACTCCATCAACTAGCAGTCAGCCTTCAACGAAGAAAAATCCAACTCCCAACAAAGTTCAATCCCGTCCATCTACTTCACAGCAACCTCGTCCATCTACATCCAGTAGTGTGAAACGTACCCAAGTAAGTACAACGCAACAGAAGAAGCAGGGTTCCGGGGTTAAACCCCTGCTCCTTGCTGATTTCTTGAAAACAACAACATCAACACCGTCCAAGAAGTCGCGGAGACGTAAAAGTAACGTATTTTCCCTTCTTTCCTCCGAGACAGATTGCGCATTGTCCGACGGTGACGCGGAAATGCATAGTCACAAGCCCGACCCACAAGGTTCCAAATCGTAATGTCTTCCATACTTCAGTGGAACCTTAATGGCTATAGAACTGAGAGTAAAGAGTAGGGCGTCGCAATCCGATCTGTATTTGCCTGCATGAGACACACCATTTACCAGAGCACTCTCCCTCTCTGCGGGGACACATCAACTTCACATATGACGAAACCACGGGAGATCTATCAAGAAGTGGGATTGTCGTGTTTGTTAAAAACACTATCCTCTACTCACCCGTTTTTCCTACAAACTTAAAATCAGGCTCTAGCTGTCAAAATTCACAGCGTACCAACTATGACCGTGTGTTCAATCTATTTTCCTCCGACACGAGAATTCTCGGAGATGTCTCTCAGGGATTTCATTTACCAACTCCCTCGACCATTCCTCCTCCTCGGAGATTTCAACACCCACAGAGTACTGTCGAGTTCGCCGAGCGATTGCCCCAGGTGCAGAATGCTGAATTATTACTTTGAACGTGAAGATTTATGTCTAATAACACCTAGGAGATGACCAACTTTGCGTTTGCCACGGAGTCATGGACTGCTATGGACCTGTGACTTTGTTCTCCTGAAGTTGCTGATATCTTCCAATGGAAGGTAGAAGATAATCTGCACGGTAGCGACCACCATCCTATCTTATTGTCCTAGCAGCAACGTGCGACTGTTCCCGATTGCAAGCCTATGATATGTATTCTCAGAAAGACTAACCGGACATTGTATCGCTCTGTGGCTAGTTTCAGAGAAACAGGAAGTGTCCAAGCGAGGGTCGACCATCTGATCCAGATGATCCATCACGCCGCTGAAGAATCCATTTCTGAAACATCTATGTCTCATGTCCCATGGTAGAACGACGCATGTCATTCCGCCATTCGGGCGAGGCGAAAAGCAATGCGGAAATTTAAGGTTAGTCCATCTCCGGAGAGCCTCGCCGCATATCGGATTACTAGAGCCAAAGCGCGCAGAACCATCAAATAATCCAGATTCACCTCCTAGAAAGAGTTTCTACATACCATCAAAAGAACAACAGCGTCCACTAAAGTGTGATAACATATTCGAAAGATATCTGGAAGGTATTCTCGAGTCCCAGTATCTGGAGTCCATTATCATAGTCACGTTTTCACCTACAACAGAAAAAGGCAACAGTGATGGCTAAATACTTTACTGATATAACATCTACAGCGAACTGCGATCCTGATTTCCCGACGAAAAGGGAAATAGCAGAGAGCACTTCCTTTGACTTCCGTTCCACCAACTGGGAACCCAACAACTTTTCCTTTTCAATGTGAGAACTTGAGTCAGCTTTAGCGCCAGCCCATGACACTGCACCTGGCCCTGATTCCATTTACAATGAGATGCTCAGATCAGACAGTCTAGAATAAAAAAACCTTCTAGATGTCTTTAATATTTCGTGGTCCGAGAAAGTATTTCGTAATTCGTGGAAAGAAGCAACGCTAATTCCTCTACTCAAACCCCGAAAGGGATAGACAGCAATCAGTAGTTATCGAAGCATTGCTTTGACGAGTTGCGTCAGTAAAACTCTGGAGAAAATTATCAACCGACGTCTCGTCTTGTATCTTGAAAGGCATAACCTGCTGAGTCGATCTCAGTGTGGTTTCAGGAAGTTCCACCGTAGACAACAAAATTCTCCTGGAAACAGCAATTCAAGATGCTTTTGTCCGAAGACAGCATGTCGTCAGAATATTCTTTGACATCGAGAAGGCTTATGATACTACTAGGCGTCATGGCAATTTAAAACAACTCTATGCATGGTGTTTCGGAAGACATCTTCCTTTGATGTTACAGTCCTTTTTGGATAAGTGTCTCTTCCGCTACAGTATTTGGAGAGGCACATCGGATCTCTTTCTTCAAGGGATCGGTGTTTCTCAGGGTTCGGTCCTGAGTTGACCTTATTGGAAGTGGCTATTAACAACATAATATCCGCTGTGAAGAATCCTGTCCAACACTCTTGTTTTGTCGACGACTTTGCCATATTTTGCTCGCATCGCAGAGTGTCACAGGTGCGGAGGGACAAATCCAACTCTTCCTCAATAGATTGTACCACTTTTGATAGAAGACTGGCTTTCGTTTTACTGCTGTGAAAAGACGCTGTGTTCTTTTCAGTAGGAGACCAAGCCACCAGCCAGAATCTAACCTCGTCCTGGAAAACAACGTGCTAAAATGGAATATTATACCGACCTAAGAGCGAGAACATTCTCTGAATCTATTGGTGTCTGAGGAGCAGGAAATGGGGCGCTGATTACTCCTCCTTGCTCCAGTTTTATTGAGCATTCATAATATCTCGACTGGATTGCTGCTTGATAAAATAGCTCGCTGCTCGGCTCGGCTCGATGGCTGCGTTGTATATAGCTCTGCTCGTGCAAGTTATTTGAAGAAGTTGGATAGTGTCGATTATGCAGGAATCCGACTAGTTACGATAGCCTACCGTACTAGTCCCATTCCCAGTTTGTATGATGAGAGTGGCAAACCATCTCTTTCCCTCCGGCGGCAATCACTCATGTTACGGCACTTTTGTCGCGTGCTAACTTTACCCGACAATCTGGTACACAACGCAGTATTTCATCGTTCGTCTTTTTCCATTCGTTTCTACAACAAAAGACTGAGAGCAACCAAACCATTTGGATATTGCTGTTAACAAATTTTGGAAAACTTGATTATTCACACACCTGATATCTTAAATCAAGGTTTCAGTAGGACTCCTTCTTGGACTTTGCATAAGCCGAAGATTAATTTCTATCTTCTGCATCATGACATGAAGAACACTCCATCTGTGATCTTGAGGGTATACTTTCACCTAATCCTCGACAAATACCGGACCTATATTCCTGTGTTTGCAGACGGGTCAAAGCAGATCGATGGTGTCGGCTGCTCCGTAGTGTTCGCCCGTAAGATACGAGACTACCGTCTTGACGACTTGTGCTGCGTTCACACGGCTGAGAGTTACGCTGTATTGAGAGCATTGCGATCTACAATGTGCTTTGGCGGATCAAATTTCCTGATTTGTTCTGATTCTATAAGTGCCCTTCAAGCTATCCAGACTATGTATCCCGCTGATAAGGTGATCCAGAACACCCAGGATGTGCTTTTCTCGCTCCAAAGTGATGGAAAGAGCATAATATTTTGCTGGATTCCCGGACACGTGGAAATGAGGAAGCATAGGTTTCCGCGAAAGCGACATGCCTTTAAAATCGCGTGGATTTCTTTATGATTCAAAAAATGGATCTCCTAAATTCCATCAAGACAAGGATTCTAAGTGAATGGAACAATGAGTGGTTGGCTGTTGAAGGGAATAAGCTTCGACTTATCATATCCTCTGTTGAGTAATGGAGCAGTATCTATACATCAGCCAGGCGCAACGAGGTAACCCGCCTGCGCATAGGACAGTGTCCTCTCACTCATCGGTAAATCTTGCTACTTGATGATGAACCCGTTTGTGAGGAGTGTAGCTGTTCTCTGACAGTGCGTAACCTACTAACTGATTGCAGAAAATACACGAGAATGCGGATACAAATTGGTCTGGCTTCAGATACACCAACAGTTCTCGGAAATGAAACGGTTGATGTTAATAAGCTATTAAATTTATGAGTAGATCGGGGCTCCTCCCATAAGTTCTCGGGAGGGTTTAAATTTTCAATCTTTTTTCCTCTTCCATTTCTTCTTTCCTTTCATTCTTCCTTTTCGTAGTTTGAAAATTATAATTTTCAGCATTTATTTTATTTTCGAAAGAATGTATTGGGCAACTATTTCCTTTTCTTTCCTCTTATCTTTGTGTTTAGATATTTGTTGAATTCAGGAGAGTTTTTTTAGTGGGTATGCTCGAGATATTCGGTGGGTCCCACACACGGGAAGAGTCACTACCGCACTTCCTTATGGTGCGTAATTTTCCCCACCTGCAAGGGCTCTAATGACCTTGACGTTGACGAGCCCTAAAGTCATACAAAAAATATACGAATTGTTCTGTTTATCGTGTCTCTCCTGTTTCAATATCATTGTTTTTGACCGTGTACTGCTTTCTGTTGTGGGCCAAAATTTACACCAATGAATCAGTGAAAACTATCATTTCATAGATCCTGTAATACTACACACAACATTACATTGAGAGTCAGCAGTGAAACTTTTATACTTTTTGCATCTACATTTTTTCTTCTTTTTTTTCCATCATGAACCAAGATATTATTTTTTCTTGTATTTCATGAGTTTTCTTGTATTGTTGTCTGGTAAATTACATCTTCTCAATGCACTTACAACCATCGTTCATTGAAAACTTTATATATACTTCTGATTTCATTTTTAGTCAGTATTATGACAATTTCTTTAAGTTAATGAGTGCTCGTCTTAGACACCTATGCTTAAAAATTTCGTAAAACGTGTTCTCCCTAAAGTTATTTACTTTTTTCATGGAAAAGAAAACGGTGCAGAAATAGTGTACAACAAAGAGCAAATTTCTCGAAGGATGAAAATATAACACCAGTGATGCTTCGTATTCCAATCTTCAACGCTTGCAAACATAGATTCTAACCCGAAAATTCAGCAATCAGCACCATCTGGTAGACGTTACCACCCGGACGACACGCCGCTGGCAGACAGTGCATAATGAGGACCTTTCCTTCTCTTTTTCTCTCCTCATATGTCCTCTCTGAGTCGGGGACATTGCTTTCACAGCCACAAACGTCGGCTGACTCTACGTTCGCCATTTGTCTTCTGTCATTGGGTTTGCCCGTTTGGTGGAATTTTCGTTACGGGTTCTGCTCTTCTTTCAGGGGTCTGCATATGGTTACGACAAAAGGATAAGAGTTAAATACGCTATACCATTTTGTAACACCAATATGTGAACTATTTTAAGAAAAAATATTAAGGAAACTAATTTTCTATTTCATGTTTTATACATTCTCACATTTTCGTATTCCACAGAAGTAGAGAAAATTAAATATTTATTTTCTAAGGTTATAGTGTTCGGGTCTTCAAAAAATAAAAAAATAAACTTTTGCTGACGGCTTATAATAAGGTGAAAGAGTGTATGCATACAAGTTCATATATTAATCTATTCATTGCAATATAATACTCATTGGAATAATATTCCAATTAGTACTGAATTTTTTTGGTAAAACAATTATTTCTCATACTAGATTTCACATAGTTGTTCATTACAATTGTTTATTGGATTTTTCATGATAAGAATTTTCGTTTGAAGGGGGGAGTTTTCTAAGAACTTCCTTTGCCAGAAGACAATAGTATTTTTATCTAGAAACATGATCAATTCACATAAGTTCCGTAATATTTTATAAAGATGTTTTCTTTTTGTGAATGCATGATAAAGACCCAGAGAACTCATTTATGTCTTATGTAAAAAGACCTTTCTTTTGAAACTTTCACATCTTAATTGCCCGTAAGAAGAAAAATCTTCTGTAGTGATGGAATGCATGAAGAAAAATTGTCAATAGTACAGAAAGGCAATACATTTTACCTCATGCGTGACAAGTTTTACCAAGTAAATTATTTCGCTCTGAGATTTACCTCTCTTCAATTTAATATATTCTCCTTGGATTACGGTAAAATCATCGTTTTACGCCAGGAATGAGAAATACGGATAAGGTAACTAGAGTTAAAATACAACACTTAGAAGAATTTTTTAATGAAAAATAAATTATTTGCTCAATTAGATTTAAGAGAGCTCCCCAACATTTGATCGATGGAGCTGGCAAGGGATGGGGTTTGACAAAAGTGTTTTCCTGGTGAATAAAACTTTATGGGTCACTCTTATTTGTAACGCAATATTTTGATTCTTATCAACAAATTTATATTATTTAGAGTTGGAAATATTAAATAGTATATATATTTAAAAAAGTACTTTTAATATTCGGTATTGTAATAAAATATTTTAAAACTGTAATGTATAATGGGATAATTCCGAGCAGTATTTTCTATTTTCTCTCAACAAACATGCCACCTCAATAATCAATGCTGACAACACAGATTTATTACACAAAAATAAGCTACCCAACGTCTGATGAAAAATGTGTTGTGAAAAGCCAGTTGGACAGCGCATAATTAGAGTGCAAATGCGGTTGATCATCAAATAGAGCAAAAGAAAAGTTAATGACGTGCCAAAAGATATTTAATGTGATGTCTGTGAGAATTTTAATTATATTACTCGTGCTTTCATGCAATATACTCGTACATTTGTTGGTATACAATGACAACAAACATAGAATAGTAAAATTGTTGGTCTCGTTTTCAGTGCCACATGAAAAAGCACATTCTTTTTACAATTCATTTTTCTTATTTTCTTTAGTATATATCACTATCATTAGTAACTGAATCTAATTCGAAAATAATTGTAGATCTACATATAAATTTTCTCCGTGAGTGAATTCACGCCATTCCAAACACCTTTAAATTTATCGCTGGTTACGTATCTCTTACTGTAGTTGTATTGTGAGAGATCAGAAAAACCCACGAGAAAAATAGTATTTTTGCTAAATTGTTCGATAAAATATTCAATTACTAAATTATTAAGGAATAATTAATGTCCTGGATAATTTATTTCTTCTGAAATTCAAAAAAATTCTTATGTTTTAAAATATTATATTATGTAAAAATAAATTCTTGCATTTCGGGTCCGTTTTTTAGTTGATGATGAGTGACAAAATAACAGTCGGTGTTTTTGTTGTTGTTGTTGTTGTAAGCGGTGATGGAGATGAAGTAGGCCTAATTAGATGATATAATTTTGTAGACGATCAACTAAGCCCCAAGAAAGATTGTTCCGTGTCGAAACGTCGACCCACTCAATAAATATATTGCCGAAACCCAATAATTTATTTTTACATTTAATCATAAAGGCAAATAATATCAAAATTTTACATTCAATCATAATGGCAAATAATTTGCAAATATTCTTCCTTTTTAAACCACTCTCTTCATCCAACACATTACGAAACATTTTGCAAGAAAAGTACCCACAAATGTTAGTGTTTTGAAGCAATTTGCTAGAAGTAAATTTAATTCATAAATAGCTCATGCGCTCAAGCACTCAGACGATCTGTGCGAAAGATTGGAGCATTAAACCAGGCCATTTATATATTTTCTCTCGGGGCATATTATAATTTCAATAGCTTCAACCATTCGAAGAATAGAATGATAATAGTAACTTTCAGTGCAGGTGGGATGACATACATTGCTAGTATCATTTACTTCTTGAACCTGAATATTTCGAAATTCTTGACCACGTGTTGGAGTAAGTGGCATCTGTTTAGATCACATTAAATAAATCATTCATCTGATCACCAACGTTTCGAATTTTATTCAAATATCTTCAATTATTTTCAAAAGGACAATTCCTGAACTGTTGAAAATGATGAAAGAAAGAAAGAGAGAGAGAGAGTGAGAGAGAGAGTGAGAGAGAAAGAGAGAGAGTGAGAGAGAAAGAGAGAGAGAGTGAGAGAGAAAGAGAGAAAGAGTGAGAGAGAAAGAGAGAAAGAGTGAGAGAGAAAGAGAGAAAGAGTGAGAGAGAAAGAGAGAGAGAGAGAGAAAGAGAGAGAGAAAGAGAGAGAAAGAGAGAGAGTTAGAGAGAGGGAGAGAGAGGGAGAAAGAGAGAGCGAAAAGCAAGCAAGCAAGCATACAAATACAGGAGAAACGAATGGACAGAGAATGTGGGAAGACTGAAGGGCATTGTTTTTCATCCACTCTGTAAGACGTCGCCTTAAAGAAGAAAAAGTTGATACAGATTTTAGCTGAGCAAGAAGTTTGTTCCAAGAACGTATTGTGTGTACTATGAAAGATATGCTAAAAAGAGTTGTGCCATGCCGAGGAATACAGAGATGTGAGCCTCACACGCGTACCAGATTCAAATTTCTTTTAACGTTTTGCTAAAACTGTCAAATGTCCATTATTTATTATTTGATAAAGGAGACATAGGCAAAGCAGCGTTTGACGTTCCTCGAGTGTGTGTGTTCTGGATTGTTATTGAAAAATTCTGTCACATAATCATACTTCCTGAGATAAAAAATGAAACAAATACATAAGTTCTGAAGTACTTGTAATTTACGTTTTATTTGTTGTTTTTTTTTTTCAGTGAAAAGGAAGTCGTCGTAATCACAGTGCGACATGACAAGAGACTTAACAAGCATTTCCTTTACTTCTGTTGGTGAAAGATCACTCAGCAGTTTTAAAGATTGGATGGTGGAGTAAACGTTTTTACACGTTTCGTCTATTTGGGTTTCCCAACTTAGCGAGCTTTCAATATAAATTCCTAGATTTTTCACATGACTGCACCAAACGAGAGAAGTTTTATTAACTGATATATTGGGTAGAGTGCAATTTGAAAGTTTACTGACGGTTTTCTTTGAACCAAGCAATAAGCATTGTGATTTAGATTGATTTAACAGGAGGCCGATAGATGTTGTCCACATACTGAGTGAGGTGAGATCTTCTTTAAGTTTTTGCGCAATTATGTTAGACGGTTGCCACTAATATAAATTTGAAGATCGTCGGCGTACATTTGAAATTTGCTATTTTTAAGAGATTTCTTGACGTCATTTACGTAAATTTAAAAAAATAAGGGATCCGAGGACACTTTCTTGCGCAACACCACGCACAGTTTGAAGGAAAGATGATATGTTATTTCCAGATACTACAGTTTGTTTTTGTCCTGTTAAATATTACGAAAACTATTTTATTGAAGGTCATCCGAAACCTGAAGTCTTCATTTTTGCAAGTAAAATATCATGATCAATTTGAATCAAATGTCTTGCTAAAATTGAGAAGGACAAGAATAGTAACATTTCCCGCATCAATCGAATTTCGAGCATCTTCTATAACATCCGACAAGGCGGTCCCCTTACTTCTACCGGAACGGAAACCGGATTGATATTCATTAATAATATTTTTGTGATTGAGGTAGCTCTCTACTTGATTTCCAACCACTTTTTCTAATATTTTCGACAGAGTGGAAGAATACTCATTTGGTCGATACTCATTTGGTTTCGAGGGCTGCGATGTTTTGGGGAGAGGGTGCACCAAGACAGTTTTCCACGCGGTAGGGAATCTACCACTGTAGAGTGAATAATTGATAATATCCGTAATAGGTGAAACACAGAAGAAACTACATAATTTTAATAGTCTAGCGATTAATTTATCCGAACCCGAGACGTTTGACTTTAAACTGATTATCATCTTCCATTCCTCTGCTTGAGTGACAGACGTAAAATAAAAATGATTTTCTGAGTAATTTTCGTCGTTTTCTAAACACTTCTAGCTTTAAAGATTCATTGATGCACGATGTTTGGCCTAAGAAATAAACATTTACATATCTAAAGGTATACAGATACCGAACGAAAAGGATGTCTTACCCTATCCAACAATTTTTAAGAGTTTTCCAGAGTGATTTACTATCCCGGTTTGCACCTAATGTATTATCATAATATTTAATTTTTTTATTTCTAATTTTTTGCGTGACAATGTTTTTTAAGCTTTTGTATAATTTGATGTCTTCTTCCTCTTTTGTTTTTCGGGACTCTACAAACGCTGCATCTCTATCCTTCACTAACTGTTTGATTTCGAAAGTTAACCAAAGTGCTGGGGCACGTGTTACTCGTTTTTTTTTAATGGGCATGTGTCTGTCAATGTGGTTAATTAATTGGTCAGTAAAAAGCTTTACTTTGTTGTCCAGAGAAGCGTCGTTGTAAATGTCATGCCATGATATATTTAATCCTTCATTGAGAAAGTTGCATTGGTTTACACTCTTAAAATCACGATACTATATTATTTTCGGTTCATACTTAGGACATTTCAGACAATAAGAAACATAAATTAAATCATTCTTAGAGATACCGGGAACGAATTTGCCCATATCGGAAAATTTTCCGGGTTTGAAGTAATAATATGATCGATCCGCGTATCAGACATATTTGTGTGATGAGTCGGTTCCAGAGGAAGAATTTTTAAATTCATACCATGAAATAATCTATTAAAGTTAATTGAGTGTGACGAATTTTCTTTAGTGAGATCACAGTTAAATCACCCATCACAATTATAGAATCAAATTTAACTGCACACATTGAGAATAATTCATCATGCTCATGAATATCACCACGCTTAGGGGGTTTGTATATAACTACTAAAAGGCATTTTTTTGTTTTTTAAAGTAATTTCAACAAAAATATACTCGACTTTTCGCGTAATGTCGTTTTCAGAGGAAAATACAACTTTGCTTTTAAAATCATCGCGAATAAATATCCGAACTCCGTCACTTCCACACATATTTCTGTCAGCTCGTAAAAGGCGATATCCGGGAACATTGACTAATCCTGAACTTGAAGAATTTTTCAATCATGTTTCACTTATGAGCAATACGTTGAGTTCACAGTTGAACAGGATTCTAAGAACTTCGGAGTGATGACACAGGAGGGATTGTGCATTGACATGCGCTACAAATAGAGTATGCGGAAAAGGACTACAAAGGGCGTTGTCTTGCGAAACACCGGTGGCAGCCGAGGCAGTTTCTTGGAAAAGGGTTTGGGTAGTTTCTAACGGATGTACAGGTTGCATACGGAAAAGTTGTACTGAAATACTTCTGAAAATCCTTAAGGGGTGTACATGCGACGGAACATTCAGAGAGGAAGCGGTGCAGTAATATTGAGAATTAATTCAGTTCATACAAATTACTAAAAGCTATAATATCGAAATGATGAATAAATAATATTTTTATTAAACTTTGGAAAATAATAATTGGATTAAATAAAAACAAAAAGACAAGAAATAAATGCTGAACGATAATTTAACGTCAATATAAGTTATATGAAAGAACAAAGTAGAAGAGTAGAGGTGAGAAAAAAATTCTTCGTTAAATTACTATCCCCC
>NNCF01128996.1:198969-242667 GCA_002313205.1 Laupala kohalensis
AAAAAAACGGAAAGAGATAAAAAATAAAATAAAGAAATTTAACAAGGATTTGGTGAGTAGGAGAGTAGCTCACTTCCGTAAGTGATGAGGGGGTATTGTTATAGATTAACATATAAAAAGGATTCAAAAATAATTATAGAAAAAGGACCAGAAGTACAGAGAAAATTAAAAATTAAGAAGAAAATACAAACATTTAGAAGAAAAAACAGAAACAAGAAAATTGAAATTTCTCTGGTTTGTTTAGAAGAGTACAGCCGAACTGATTAAGTTTCGAGAGCTCAGCCATAGTTTGGATTCGGTGGCGCGTCGTTCCTTTCTTTACTATGTCATCCACAGTCCATGCATACGAGGTCACATATCGCGCAATTGGAGCCTTAAGAACCTCCAGCCTACATCTCGTAAGATCCTCCCGAATCGTAATACCAGTCCCTTTTAACTGACGTTTTGCGCGAAACACTTCTCGTCGTTTCCTGTGAGACACAAATTTTACGATTATCGAGCGAATTTTTCCCTGGATCTTCGGACCAACTCTGTGACTTCTGTCTATATCACATAAATCAAGAGGTACACTTGTTTGCTTAGCGACACTCGTAGCCAAGATGTCCGGGTCCTCCTCCTCCTACTCCGCGACTCCGAATATACGCAGCGAGTTGCGACGCGTATACATCTCGAGTCGGTCAGTCTGCTCCGCGTGTTGTCGTTTCAGATCAGTAACTTCCTTTTATGACGTATTTAGATCCTTTTCTTTAGATCTGCAACCAAATTCATATTAAAATTAATCGTTTCTTCTAGTCGCTTACAGACTAGCTCCGTCACTAAGTTGTCTAACGTATTTAGATGGATGGTGTAAATAATTGATTGTTCTCCGTGAGCGAAAGCTATACTGCAATTGGATACACGAGGGAAAGATCCAGCTGAAAACATCACCCTGTTCATTATCTTGGGGGATCTTGCAAACTCACAGATATCGTGATTGAAGTCTCCAGCACAATTATGTTGAATTTAGTTTGAATACGAAATACAAAGATATTAATTAAGGAACTCAATTTTTATAGTCAATGCAGGAATAAATTTATAAATAGAAATTGTAATAATTGGGGAAAATGGTCAGAAATCAATTGCTGTAATATTATTAATTTTTAGGTATCGCTATCTTCAATTACAATTGGGTAATGAGGTGTAGTTGATTTTCCAATTATCTCGAAATAAAAATTGGTAGTCGGTAAGATTATTTATATAAACAACTTTTTCGGATTTGACTATGATATTCTATTTCAAGTTTAATTGTATCATAAATTAAAATTAAAGTAATGACACAACGATGACAGCATTTGAAGACTGAGATATACGTGAAACCTGTGATAACTTGCCTTTTCTTAAATATAATATTCAATTACATATTTCTTGTGTGCGTTAGCTGGCATCTGCCTAAGTTGGCTCGCACGACCGCCTTCTCGCTTTTCCACACGATCGCAATTTCTCTGCTTCCCTCCGTCTTTCGCCCCGCGCAGCCAGAGACTCGCAGCGCTCCCCGTGGCAGCCGCGGCAGACGTGTTCCGGCTAGGGAAACAAGGACGCAGCGCTCCCGCCGGCGCGGCGGCACGCAGCCGTGCGCGTACGGAACGCGTGGATGAGCACTCCGAAACAAAGACGCGAGAGTCGCAGAGGGCATGTTGGTTGATGCGGAGACGTTACTCTCGGGAGATGAGGGAGTTGGTGTTCACGGGAAGAGGAAATGGTTGGGAAGAGTGATGACTGAAGAATCGAGAACGGGATAGGATTGCATAAGAGTGTAAGATCGTCAGAAATTATTATTTAATATGGCATAACAGCTAATTGGAGAGGTATCAGATATAAATGAGGGAACTTAGACGTATTATTCAACTATTAAACATCCTAGTAATTAAATTCGTTTCATTTATTCAACAGAAAAAAATAATTGTTTTCAGTGAAAGGAGACATGATTTTATTAAATAAATAGTATCATAAAGATTCAGCTGGGTCACTTCTTCAATTGAATCTGTTATTTCCCGTTTAATATCCATTACTTTTTATCAGTGCAATTTTTTTTTCAAGTCCGTAAGTATCTCATTATTTTCCTTAGCATTTTGATGTATTCCCTCGCAAAATAAATTTCCAGCGAAAATTCAAAGTGTCATTCCATTTACATAGACCGTAACATTCAAATAAATCCATTATATGTAAAGTTGTGTGGGCAAAGTAAATAAAAATGAGCTATTTAAATTTATAATAATAATAATAATAATAATAATAATAATAATTATTATTATTATTATTATTATTATTATAATGTATAGTTTCTGTATTGTGTTTTTACTTTTTTCTGTTATTGCATACTACGCAGTTACCTTCATGTCTTGTTACTAGGTCAACTCATTATATATGTAAACATAAAGTAAATTATAAATTAATTTTATGCTTTGTCAGTAGAACAAATGTCTATGAATTATACTACAAAATTTCAACACTTAATTTCAATCTACTCTTTGCTGTTAGTTGTACTCGGTACAGAAAAAGGTTACAATTATAGTTTTTTAATATAAACTATTATTACAAATCTTGTTCAGGCTGTACAAGAAACTTCATCTACCCACGGAATTTATTTTCAACAAACAAAGAATATTTTATTTTATAGTTGAAAAGTATTAATCGGTCGAACCAATGCATAATGTGTAAGTAGTACCTTGTATTACGGAAACGTCTACGCACACTGATGATATGGGTTTTCCTCGGTTTTTGAAGTACCACTAGAGTATCGGAGAATTCTCGTCGTCCAATAGGTTGGATGGATGCTTCTCAACCGCTTCTTTGTCAGGGAGGAGTCGGAATCTAAGCTGGGCCACTGCCCACTGGAAATTGATTTTATTCTGAGTCCCCACTTGAGGAGAGAAGCGATTTACCGAGAGAGAGGGAGTTCAGATGCAGTTTTACGAAACATCGTATTTCACGAACAGAAGATAACCGTTGGAGGCTCTTTATTGACACATCTAAAATATTACGAGTATTAACCGGTATGATATGATACAACCCTGATTATAAGATCATTTTATAACAGGAATCAGTGATTGAAACGCTAAATATGGATTATCTTATACTCTAACCGTTTGCTAAACGAACACAAACGGAGCTGTTGCAACTTGAAATACTTTCGGTAGTTTTAAAGCATGTTAAGTGTTTTATTTTAGAATCTTGTATTACTGAAGTTGATGATAGTGGTTGAATTTTTATAATAAAAATAATTATAATATAAAAATTATCAATTTTTACCACATTTTTACGACTTAAAAATACTCGCAACGTTTCATCACTGGTTTGCGACTTCGTCAGGTGATATATAAATGTATAGAAACATACTTTGAATTAAATTATATATCCACACTCCATCCTCACGTTATCCTGGAACACTATAATAAATGTATATCACGTTATTAATTTCTCTTCTTGAAGTTATGAAAAGCAAGTTTCCTGGTAATTCTTAATTTTAAAAGATAAATGACGTAGTTTATCAATTCATGTTCAATCCATTAATCATTATTACTCAACAAGAAAGTGTGTCTCCGAACATTACATGCCAGAGTTAAAAAAACAAACATATCCAATCCAAGTAATCCCGTGCCAACGAGACCAACGCTCATGAACCATCATCAATTCCAAGTCTACTGAAAGCTGCATAACTGGCTCATAAACGATTCCACTCCAGTGCAAGCTGCTCTCTGAACTGCAGCGCTCTGCAGCTGTTCTCAAAGACAAAAGCGGGCGACCATCGCTTGGCCACTTGGGAACACGCACCNTGTGCAGTGAGTTGAGTCCGATGAACGTCGGTAGTTGCCTTAGAAGGTGGAATGCTTTGTGCGCTCAGGAGTCCTTCCTTGTCTTGTCTGGAGGCATCCACAAAGCGTGGCTGAAGGCGCAGGTCTTGCTTGCATTGATAGAACTGGCATTAATCTTTGGATTTACTAATTTTACTTTCTCATGTGCATGCCGGTTGTAAGCCTGAAAATTTTCATCGCGAGACTTTTTCGGAAACATATCTTAATATTCGTGTAACACTGATATCGCGAGCGGCGTTCTTGAGTATTCGTGTGTACGTCCGTCTGTGCGCTGCGATTCTGAATAAACAGATCAGTCAATTTTATTTTCATTTCGTATTTGAAATGGTATTTATTCAACTTGATGGAATTTATATACAATATTTATAACTATAGTATAAATAATACTCGAAATTGTGGAAAATTACTAAACAATTTCTTTTTATTTTTTGTACTGAAAGTACTATTTATATAGCTATTTTTATTTGTGCGTACAGTAAGGAAAAACAATTTATCTCTCACTACCACAAAAATTTACGTTTTTACGTGTGATGAAAATCATTTATCGAGGTGCATATACCAAGTGGAAAAATAATATTGTTTAGAAAACTTGTTTGTTTAAAAAAAGGCGAAATATTTGACATCAGGTAAGCAATTGAATGTTACTGTGCTGAACGTTGGCACATTATGGATTTCAAATTATATAAAACGTTTTACTATGTTTTTGATAACGAAGGATTGAGGTTACGAAGGATGTATGAGTAAAAATGTGTAATTGTTTTCCTTCACTAGTTTTTGTATGGCCCAGGGATGGCAAAACATTGTAAAGGAAGCTTCAATTACACAAAAAGTGGTTCAACATTCATGCATGATAGCCATTCAGTAATCTTACGGAAAGATTGTACGCATTCATAAATCCACAATTTTATTAATGTCAATAATACTACGCCAAGTTGAATATGGGATATCACCTCGAGGTAAATCCATTACAAACTTCCAGCGACGAAGTGAGTCAGTTAAATGCAAAATGTTATTAACATATGATTAAGAAAATGTAAAATGTAAATTCAAAAACAAACTTTAATAAATATTTTTCATTTTGCAAACTGTTTTTTTCTAACTATGGTATTTGTCTTCTTCTTATTTCGATCGCATTGATTTCAAAAAATATTTAGTTGCAGATGATTTCAAGATTTTGAAATTAAAATTAAGTAATAAAAAATTGCTCTCGAATCTGGAGGGATGGGTTTTGCTAGTATAAATAAATGGTGAAGAAGTTAGGTCACCGCATAAATACGGTGTAGTCAGTTTAATAACGATGCCTCTGATAGAGACAGCTGAGATACGCCTACCTCGCGTTCTGTCCAGTCGCGGCAATTAATTCATCGGTATGACGTATTTCATCCCTTCTCTATGCCTCCACTGATGTCTTCTCTTTTCCACCACCATACACGTCTCTCCATCTGTAAAATTTATGACTTCGCTCTCTCCAGAACAGTCACTTATTGCTAACCACACGACATCCACCATTGTTTGCTAATCACTTATAGCTGTCCCAAAGGACGGCAATGAAAAATCGTTGACGATAAAAAAGAGAGGAATATCATATTCAGTCCCGGAGAATTTGTCATTTCTCGAGAGTTGAGGATGAGGCACACTTTAAACGTTATCTTGGATTAAATACTATTTATCACAACATCAGAAATATCAGGGGACCGAACTACGCATGCATTTAGTCATTTAAAATTTAAATAAATTTCTAATAAATGAATTTTTAAATCGTAATAGTAATTTTTCTGTTACATTGGAATTTATTGTTTTAGATATATTCTTGTTCTACGGAGCTAGTCTTTCATATCTCGATATCTGCTACTGATAAGACTTTCCACAGATTTCAGGTTTTTGGACATTTCTTTCCCGTTATTTCATTTTCAGTCCTTCCAGGCAGGCATCCAAGAAGATATTTTGAAAAAACGAGAATTAAAAAAGTAATACAATAAAACTCTCAAGTGGACCCCGTAGGACACTTATACGTAAAAATAAAAAGAAATCATCGAAGTTGCTCAAAAATATCTTGCAAAAAATCATAAACCATCGAAGTTGCATTAAAATTCTTGTAAAATCTAAACTATGTATCAAAATTTTACGATGGAAAAACGTTCTAAATATTTTTTACGTTCAAAAAACAAGTAATCTATTATTTTTTAAGATTGATTTTTTCCTTCTTAAATTACTCTCTTAAATTGAAGTATTTTAACACTTCTATTTTTAATTACATTTTATTGATAAATTATATTATTATTTTTAGATAAACATGTGTTGTCGCGGACTTTTTTGAAGAACTCTTTGATTTAAATAATATTGACTTTCATAGTTGTCACCCATCTCTAACCGTGTAAGCAGCGTAAGCAAATATACCTCTTTTTTTCTATTTCATCGACATATATTTTCAAAGAAACATTTCTATCTTTTTTATCGCACATTTTAAAACTAAAAATCATCCTATGATCTTCCTGAGCATCTAAACTATATCCTTACCAGTTTTATCACGATCGGTTCATTGGTTAAATTGTGATCAGACAGCAAAGAGACAGACACACTTTCGAGTTACGCTTTTACATGTTAATATGGATTTTGTAAGTATTCTATATTTTCCCCGCCTCGCAACAAATTACACTCTTGTGTAATTAACTGTCATCAATGTGAGTGATTTTTATTTCATGGAAAATCTTAGATTTTTTAATTCAAATTTTTTGGAAGATACAGACAGAACGATCGTTATTTTCACTGGAGAATACAGGGTGAGATATCAGGTATTCATTTCCACTGTAACATTTTTCTTTATCTTAACATTACTGAAGTAATAACTGGAAAGATAACTAAAACCTTTCTTGACGAGCACATATTTCTAGAGGGTTGACATATTTTGTACGAAAGGAAGTGGACTGTAATATTACTTTTTACATGATACCTTTTTTAAGTGAAAGGTATTGTACACAATACAACACAGAAAATTAACTTCAAGAATCAGCTTCTCGACGCAGCTCCCGCTGCGTGGTTATCTGAAGCAGTGTTTTACAAGAATGTGTTAAAGGAAGATCGCTCCAATAAAAAATATACACCTATTGTTGGAGAAGAATTAATCTCATTGGAGCTTATAAAAAATAAAGGATTTCATTGTCGTGAAGAAATTCAATTGCTTAGTCAAGAATATGTTCAATTAAGAATAATTCACATTATAAAGAATGTGAATGAAGAATAAATGTTTCAATATGAAAAAAATAAGCATAAAACAATAATATACGATACAATACGAATCCTTTCTCCTACGTTTCGTGAACGCACAAAAGCAGCCTTAAAAATATACCATAAAAAATGAAACAGATGAACAGCGTATTTATTTGACAGTCGAGCGACTCATAGAGGCGCTACCAAGCGTATGAATTAGGAGATATTGAAATCACTTTAGCCGGTCACTGCTGCGCCCTGGCAGCGTAAGTTTGAACTATCCTTCAGGTGAAAGGGAAAGCGTCTGTTTTATGTCATTCCGCTGTCGCAGAGAGACGGCAGGCTACTGAAGAATAATATAATATCTCCAAGGCGGGAACGTCAATTCTGACGAACTGCGCAAGCGTGTGGCGCACCTGTAAGCAACAGGCGCCTGCCAATTCCAGGTAAGGCTGATACGCAACAAGCAGTATCATTTCGAAATAGGTATCATGTAGAGTATGCTACTATAAACTCAATTATTTAATCTGAGAGTTATTTAGTTACTTGATCTTGAGTTTCCAATATAAACGTTGATTCAAAATTTAGGGCACCCGGCATAACGACATATTTGATTATTTCTTTAATTTATTAATTTTACAATATTTTGTGAATGCTTCGTATGTAAAATCTTTTTTTTATATATTCTTTATTGTTACCAGGTTTTGAAACCAGTGGGGGATCTCGACTCGTTTAAAAATTGTGGTTTTACAACACAAATTTTATAAATATTATCTTAAATGACATGCATCAAATAAATAATTATCAATATGATATTATTAATAGAAATAAAAGTTATTTATTAACGTTATTAACAAGATATTAGTTGTATTTGCGTGGTATTATTAATTTTATTAATCTGGTATTATTAATGACAATAAATATTATATTTAATAACAATTATGAAAGTGTTTTAATAACAATAAAAATTATAACTGGTAACACTGTTACAAAATATGCCATTTATTTACTTCAATTATATCTGGTAAGTGTTCAGGTCCGGGGAGGTTATAACCCCCTTAGCCCTCCCCCATAGATCTCCCACTCTTTACAACCAAAACCTTCAAATTTTAAAGTAAAAGGTATCATGTAGAGTATGCTACTATAAAATCAATTAATTAGACTCTGAGTTATTCGGTTATTTGATCTTGAGTCTCCAACATAAATGTTGTTCAAAACTTCACTATTCATTCGGTGGTAGACTTTACAAGTTTTGTTAAAGTATTTTCTAAATACATAAATTACTTAGATTTTTATAATACTGGAAATTAGAATACAATTATGATGCATACAGTTTACAATATTATAAAATTTAAGAATCAAATATAGGAAGGAACAATTTTTTGTATATGAAGTAATATTTCTAAGCAAAAACGATATTACTAAATTAAATCCATTCAAATCAATTTATTTTCGTTACATTACCGCTTAGGGAATTTTAAAAAAAGTCTACCTATTTACATCACCGAGTGATACATTTTAATAAGAAATATAAATAATGTAGAGATGATAGTATAAACAAATTTAACTCACCAAGCATTATCCGTAAAAATAGAAAAGCAAATAAAAAGTATTTCATTTTACATTAAAAAAGTCAAGGAAATGATGTTTGGAAATATGATGAATTTGTGTAAAAAAAAAAATTTCGATAAATGTACTCCAGAGTAACCATTAAATTCACCATAATTTATCTGACATCTTTATCACAGAGAAAAAATAACGGATTAAGTGTCATCACAATGACTGGAATTGAAGTAACTTCTCGTTTTTGTAATTCCGTTTACAAACGTTTTATCATCCGCTCTCATTTTATATTACTTCTTGGAAGATTTTCCAGCTACCCAGCTTGTTTGCCACAGCGAAGTTGCTGTAAATAGCATCGCCAATGTTATAGTATTGCCCGATAGTCTTCTTAATGGGTCCGTGACGAGTTTTCAGGAATTTATTCAAAAAAAAAAAATCAATGTAATACAGTTTTTAGCTGTACTGTACAAAGGAGTTGAGAAATAGGGGCTAACGATTCTCGCGTTGGAAAGATTATTTCTTTTTACTGAACGAATCTTGAAGAAATTTATCGTCTGTTAGAAATACATTTAGTTAAATCTGTTTCGAGATCTTAACTTCCGGAGTTGTTCGGAGAAGTTTGATACAAACTAGAATACTCCAAGTTTTAATGTAAGATATCTTTCTTCCCCCATCCTTGAAGGAGGAGGTTCTTCGTTTCTATAGTTCCTGGTCTTATACTTTATTGAAAATCGCTAAGAAAAGAATGAAAAAGAACACCTACAAATACATTTTATAATTATCTTAATACAAATTTTCTTAATTTAAACCATATACAGAAGGAATCTTTTCTAGAAACGGTATATTGATTTTTGGATACGTTTTTTTATATAAATTTATTCAAGAATGTAGAATAATCCTGAAGCTATGTGATTTTTAGAATATTATGAGTATTATATATCAATAAATTATTGAAAACGAACGAGAAAAAAGATTTCATTTATTCGATAGAAACTGTATATTGTGTGTTTTCTGAAAGGTGTATCGCAAGGTTCTATGTTAAATGTATAATTTATGAACTTTAAATATAGGGAAAGCAAATGTGTTTAGTTACTTCATAATTAAATGCCACATTGATGATTAAACTGAAGGAAAAACTATATAAAAGTGAATCAATTGCATAGAATTTCCTGCATCACCTATTTATAAAATGCAATAATAATTTTTCATTAAATTCTACTGATCTTTGTTTAATTGTGAAAGAACGTTATGTGTCATTCAATAAATATTTAAACCGAAATTATTCAGTTGTTGTGAAGTGAAGATCGTAAAAATATTAATAATTAGAATAGAGTTAAATATCTTCATTTTCTGAAGTATTTTTTTGTGACCAAACTACTAGTATGCACTCATGGCCCATCGCTTCTCCAGCGCTTTCTGTCTGGAGGGTCAAAGGATCGATTCCAGAGCGCAGAAAGCTTCCGCAGCCCAATATCAAGCACTCAAGCGCTCGCTGTGTCGACTCGCTCCACTACCCCCCCCCCTCTTCTCTTTCTGCTCTTCCTTCAGCAACGCATCCGCCATCTTGTCAATTGGATAAGCCTCCAATCCAAACTGCCTAGTCAGATTATAAAAGTTACTTGGAGCAATGTCAAGTAAATTTACATAATCATGGATAGTTCCTTTTTTTAGAAAAAAATTAAATCTACCCATGGAATTGCTTGTCGCGGACATTGGATGAGTTTGTCAAGAAAATACAAAGTTAATTAATAAATTTAGGTATTTTCGCTACATGTTTATAAAAAAATTTAATCTCCTGATAATGGCACAAATGGGGTCAATTCCTTGTGATTGCAAATAAATCCAATTGAAAGTAACGTCTGTAAGTAGTCGAGTATGATTGAAAATATAATAGGTTAGCAAACTTGGACTTTAGGGCTTGCCAACGTCTAGGTTATTCTAGTCCTTAAAACTTTGCTTGAAATCATCTTTTTGTATAAGAACTTTAATTGACTTATAGTGACTCAATTGCCCTTGAACGTATTTTGTTTTTCGTCCCTATCCGAAATTTCAAATCCTTGTTTGCGCTACATTTTCTTTGAAATATACCTCCACAAATGTTTCCTTAATTTTTTTACCTACGCCACCACAAAGCTGAATCCATACAGTTTTGTATGCCTCCACGGGGTGTAGTTATGTCACCTTGCTATCTCTGGCCATCCATGCAACTCCTCGACAAGGAATGACAAAGGGACTAGAACGACTTCGATGTAGTCCTCTTGGGTACTGAAATGGTTTCACGGCAGACAGCAGAAGGCACAGGAAGTGACATAGGAAGTAGATGGTCACGTCGCGTTTTTCTTCCTCTTGGTCCCTTGGGAAACTTTCAATCTTCTTCCAGTGATTCCCATACACGTGTGGCTATCGGATCAGTTAGATGATTCGGTCAGTTCATCTTACTGCGTTCAACATCTGCCGCTATGTTTAGAGTAAAATTCACTGAAAAATATTATTGCAACACGTTTTTTTCTTTGCATTGACTATATTACTTGATTTGTTTATAACAGTGGATTTAATTATTTTATTACATGTTTGACAAAAAAGATAAACCACATATTAACCCAAGACTTACACGTTTTTGAAATGCAGAGTCAATAATATTGATTCCATTCGTGTCAGAGAATAGAGAAAAAGTATCACAAATGACTGAATATTAAGTCTACAGACAAGAATAACTGAACGTATTTCACGTACCACCTTGTTCAGGCATTAGTCGGTTTCTTAGCAGGTTTTTTTTTTTTTTTTTTTTTNTTGTTTCTCTGTTGTTGCTCGTCCAATCTTAAAATCGAATATTCATCCAATATTTAAAATTATTTACTGTAGTCATACCTGTTTACTAGTATATATTTTTGTAAATGCTTATTGAAACAGTATCATTTAAGTAAGAAATGTGTATTTGCTTTTTTTATTTCCTGATGAAGACTCAATTGAGGGTCGAAACGTTACATATAACGTTAATAAAAAAAAGTCTATCAATGGTTGTTCAGAGAAATGAAGACATTATGAATACGTACCTTACATTCTGGACAATGAGTTGAAAAGCATTTCTATTGCAACGTTAACTGTAATCCAACTATACGTTTCGACGAGAGTTCATAATCATTGGTTCCATTTAAAATAAATAATTAAGAAAGTAATTAATATGAAAGACAAAACACTAAAAAAATTCAAAGTTATCGCAATATCCAGAAAGTTTATCTTCTATGAACGCATATTATTTTAATTAATGTGACTGTGAATAAATTACGGACTATTTCTGCTTCCACATTTCAATAGAAAGAATCATATTGTTATGAAATGATTTGTTTTCATTGCTTTGGATAATTGCTCAATTATTTTAACGCTAACAAATAAATGGTATGGCAGAATCACGAACAAAACAAATCAAAAGCCTCATCATTTTTCATGCATAATGAATAATAAATTTGAGGGTTTTTTATGAAACTTCCCCTCTCTCTCTCTCTGAACGAGCGTAAAAAAGCGTACTCTTTATACAAATTGGAACATGTTTATCGCAAAACATTTGTCGTTAATGGTGCCCAGGAGTGAAATTATTCGTGTCACCGCTATAAATTCAGGTCTTAAAACCGCCAATTTTTGGGATTATTTGTAAGACGTTAATTCAATAACAAATCCCACAGGTAACCGCATAGGGTGATGTCGGGTGAAATATTGATTCACGCAGACCGGGTCACGCACACATACATATAGTGTGTGCTATAACTCACGCAATGCGGCGTGAAGTTCAAAGGCACGAAGAGAAACCGCATTGTGTCGGTGATCTGTTTCAAACCGGCAATTTAACTCTAAATTATTAGTTCGGAGATAGCTGATAATAGCTCGTAAGTCACAGAAAGCCGCTCTTATCCGGAGTAATCATACGCGCAGTTGGTGATAAGCGACTGTGGGGAAAGAGAGGGAAATAGTGATGAGGGTTGTTACAGCTGCGGTTTCATTCATCAGTATGTAGAGATGTTTACTGTCAGCTTTCGATTGGACACTGGAAATACGTGAATTTTTCGTATTTCATTCAATGACTGTATATATTTCTATATAAAGAGAGTTTGTGTTCGTATGTCTTTTATACCAATCTACAGTTTTAATCCCAACATGATGAAAATTTGCTCATATGACCTTCAAAATAGTAAGAAGAGAGCGCTTTCTGCTTCTGATTTCGAAAATCTGTCTCTATCCCTCATGTTCATTACTTGTTAATTTTCGCTTTTATCGATATATGTAATGAAGTAGTTGAGATTTCAACATTATTTTTGTACCTCAACATTGCTAATTTAAATAACTAGACTCGGAATTTTTTTGATTTTCCTATATTTTACTCTGTAGAGGGAGTAGGGGTAGAATTATTTTTCAATATTTTACTATATAGACGGAGTAGGGGTAGAATGATTTCTCAAGATGGTGTGTCTTTGATTAGAATCCATTGTTGTGTTTCAGTCACTCGCAAGTTGTATTCGATGTTAAAAGGAGGCTGGATCGGTTCGAAAATCTTTCTTTTTGTGTAAACATTGAAATGAACATTCCGTAGCGTTCGTGTGGGAAAAATAGAATTCAAAAGTGCTAAGTATGCATTTCGTTTATTAAGCTTTCTGTGTACATTTTCTGGTTAAATTTTCCTTCTTCTCGGATTTTAAAATAATTCATAATTTCGTACATACAAGCATACAACACTGAAAACCCTAAGTACTTTTATAAGTTTTCTTCATGGTGTTTAGTTTTTGTGGTAATTAACAAGAGTGAAAATTTACCATCACGCAAGTAGAAAAATATGGAAACTAACATATGAATTTAGATTATTATCTAAGAACCCAGAATAACGCCGAGAAAAACATGATAAAAAATTCCAGACCAAATTCTCTTTAAACAGGTGTTTTAACGCCAGAATGTCCAGTAATGATTGTTTTAAGTCTCTTCTCAAATCCTGAGCAACGCCGAGTATCTCTGCAACTCTACTTATAAACGACTAGTAAATTGATTCAATGCATTAAATATACACATTATAGGATTGTGAATGAACGCGTAAACAATGTATCTGTTATTTTGGTATGTACAGAGAAGAATTGGTACGTATAGAGTAATGTATAGTAATAATGTATAGAGAATAAGAATAAGATATTTAGTAACATTTTAATATGATAGTGTGTAATAAAAACCCTAATAACCGTGCTTAAAAAATATAAAATGGTAAAAAAATCAGCGAAGAGTTGTTCCAGAAACAAATAAAGTATTGTTTCCTTTATGTATCATTTAAAATGCTATAAATCAATTATATAAACTCTTTTCAAACTATTATTGTCTTTACAATCAACTATTATGTCAGAATGAATATGGAAAATTTCCAAAATTTCTTTACATTTCACATTATAATAAATTTATTGTCAAAAAACAGTGCAGACTGCGTATGACCACGTGGAGGACAATAAACTAATTTACTCTCCGAAAGCAAGCAAGGGACCATCCCATCAATTCCGATCAAGGGCCCTAAGGCAGAGGCGGATTCAAAAATTTCAGCAAAAGTTCCTAGATAAGATAAAAAGTTAGCTGCGAGTTATAATACATATATAATGTCAATATGTTTGTAATTTAACGTAAATATGTTTGTAAATTTTATTTTACATTATTTTACACACATACCTATATTTAATGACGTTTATTTGTAAATCTACTGCCCCTCTGGTGGCGTAGGTGGTAGCGTCCTTGCTCTTCACCAAGTCATCTAGTGTTCAATGCCCGGTGGGGCCAGAAAAATTTGTAGCTTTACTCATAAATGTCCCAGTTCATTTAGCTGGAACTTCTTGAAAGCGAACCCTCCTTCCTCTATCCACCTCCTGCTAGTATCAATAACTCTAACAATTACTAATCACTTCTACTAACCCCTCCACGTGTTACTGGTAAACCCAGTTAAGCGACCCACCTACTAACAATATCCAACCACCCAACACCTACCTCCTTTCGCTCCATGTAGAAAACTTTAATAGCACGCTACATTTCCCATTTTTACACACAATGATACTCAATTTGCTTTGATAAAAATGATGGATGTTTTTATTTAATCTGAAAATTTGAGGTAATATCTACATAATTATTCCCACAACGAATCTGTAGTGTGTAACCCTGCTAATTCCAAGGAGAATTGTCAGAAATAGCATAGTTCATTGACCTGCTATAAGAATCACCGTCATAATTGAATGAAATATTTTAACTCGTAAGTTTGAGAATAATGTTGAAAGAAGATAGTATAATTTCGTACAAACCATCTAACAGGTTTTGAGAACAACACCTTATGAGACTATCTCTACATTTATCGTACACCACCTTCCACCAGGATGTATTTGGCGGAAATAAAATAGAAACTTAAGCCTCGCTACACAGGAGGAAACGCCGCGAATGTGGAGGAACATGATATTATGCGACTGAGCTTCTTGTCGTGCCAGCTGACGCTACAGTGGGTTTGGCGCATGTCTATATGGTGGAGTCGGTGAAGTATGTATTGAAAATGGTGATAACGTAGATGATTGTGCGTGTTAAAAGCACGAGTTTGTACGGTTTCAATTTTGGTATAAATGAAGGATTTGTTCATATCGAATTTAATAATATCTGGTTTTTAGATGCAGTATCTTCTAAATCATTTTAAATTCTTTTTCAAATATTTCACACAAAATTTAATTACATATATAAGATATATGATGTTTCGTAAAAAAAATTTTTGTAACGAGTAAGGCAGTTTGATTTTCTGAGGGTTGCGCAAAAGTTTTACTGCAAACTTTAACCTCGATATAATCTATTATCGTTGCTTCCATACGTTTTCAATAGTGTTTTGTAACATTGTAAACAGTAATTTAGTAAGTGTAGGGGACCAAAAAAAAATGTGTATGCCGTCATCCATTTATTTAAGATATATATTTGAAGTGTTGAAGATTAGTCTTAAATCGATATAAGGATGCGAAATGTACAAATGTGTATTTAAAAATGTCCCAGAAAAAAATCGAAAAATTGATGACTTAAACGACTTACATTTATACAGACAAAATATATGTCTATATTTAGGTACAATACATTCTTACGATGTTTCGACGAGGATTGGTCTAATATCTAATATGGTAAAAAAACTGGTCAAAATGTTTATAAATGTGAGTCGTTTTATTCAACATTGTTCCAAACAGACTCTGAAATAAGACGAACGCCAAAATTGTTTTTGGTATGAAATAAAATGGAAATTGACTTCGGTGTATCTGATTGTCACACGATGCGGGAAAGAAAGTTTCTGCTCAGAATTGCTCTCCGAGGCAGCTTACGTAGTTCATGGATAGCTATTCGTGTTCAACTGTTGATCGTCTCATCTCCTAATCTTTTGAATGATAGCTACGCTCGTTTGTTCGTATGAGTTCGATTCCATTTTAGTGCGGTCCTCTCATTGTTGCCACCTCTTCCGGCGAAACCGTGTTGCCAACTTTGACGTTCTGTCTTTCCCCTCCGGATTCTAGTGACAGCCATCTATTGGGTGCATTTTTTTTTTTTCGAGATTAAATTTGCCCAGAGCACTCAAGGGATCTTTTACATCGCGTCTAATCATAGGAAGTGGCGTGTGTTGATTTTCGCAAACGAACAATCCAGCGTCCTTGGCTGTTATTGAACTCATTCCCATAAGTTCATGAGGCCGACGCTTCTCACTCAACCGTCGATACTTTATGGTTCTGGAGAAATTACATTTGAAAACTCAGAGTGAGAGACATATATTTTTATGAATCAGATATCAAACAACGCATAACTACATGTTTTCTAAAATCCAAGAAGTGGAAATATATTCAACTTCGCCGTAAAAAACACTAAAAACTGCTTTTTACCATAGAATATATTGTCCAATATTAATAGCGAACATTGTTATGCAACTTACAATGTATTATACAAAACTACATGCATAATTTTAACGTCTTAAGTCTTCTCATAATAAGAAAATACCTTTGCCAACCTGCTTTCTGTAGGATAATAATGAATGAGCTTTAATGAAAGGATAGCTGTGAAATCGGAGTTACTACGGTGTTTTTAAAGAGTTACTATCCTTTCCAATAGATTTTGTAAATACGATGTATTGATTTGAAATGTGGTTAAAATTCAAATATAAAAATTCAAAAATATCTACATCTTGCTGGTTACTACATCTAGCACCAGATTGTGTGTTCTTTATATGATGGACAGGATGGGCATAAAATGTACTGTACCTCAGATTTTGAAAGGTCAGAGTTATTTACTGATAATCATAAGTTGTGTCGTGCAGATTTGTAGTACGTAGAGCTTCATGAGATGAAATACATCATGAGTGTTACTTCTCTTAGCGCTTAAGAACAACCCTGGATATCGAAAATGCATTACTAATGACAATGATTTATTGTATTTAAAAGCTTAAATCTCCAAGAGTTTGATGTAGAAGAAGGAAAATATTTCAATTGATAGGCAAATATGTAAAATTTATTGTATGCAATTTCATCATTAGTTCCTCACTATATTTATTAAATTTATAAAACAGTTAAGATTTTTAAATGATGTAATAATAATGTAGAGATAAATATATTCGCATAATTCATTACGTGCATCCTATACTTTGTTACAAATTAATTTGATGTACACTGTTTGATAGGTCGTTCAGAACTGAAAAAAAAATCAACTAACACTCTATTTGCGTCTTATGATTATCGAGAAAATACCTGATAAAATAACACGAAATAGAACCAAAATATTGCACACGATATTTATCGGAAATTTGTTTTTGATATAAAAAACGAGTAAATGGTTTTCGGGGATAATAATTAATATTTTATCATATAGTTTTAAAATGTAACTCTCCAATGTACATGAACTACAGACGGCGCTAGGTCAAACAAACCATAAATAGTTGTGATGTTAAAAATGTTTTGTAGTATACTATGAATGTTTTTGTGTAATACTCCACCATTATAAGCAGATTGATTTGTTTGTACAGTAAAATATTATTAATATTATCTTTCATATTGTATGTTTTAGGTGAGTGATTGTGCTTCATCTACAATAATTTGCACGAATGGTGAGTGTTTTTTTTAAGCGACTGAAAATTCTATAATAAAATTGTTCAATTGCTCTTACTAAACATCAATGTTTTTTTTTACAATCTGTATAATTTTATGATACGTAGTTAATGGGTGTAATGTAACATTTGAATAAATTATCAATTTTATAACGAATAATAACGAGGATCGTCCATAAAGTAAAGAACTATTTAGCATAAGTAATAAACACCAAACAACTAATGATATAATTACAAAACTATGTTTACAACTAGCTGATTACCCAACGTTTCCCGTATTTTTTTTACTTGTCAGACCAACGAACTCTCTCGCCGGGAGCCGTGCTGGTCGAATTTTCTCTTCTGAGGCAACACACAACTCGGCTACATCACTTCATTAAAATGATTTTTTCAATCTACACCATTCGTCCAAATTTTACTATTTAATGTTTTTAATCTTTTTTAAATGCTCAAAAGTAAAAAAAAACTATTAAATTTGATGATGATACATTTTTTCCTTCTTGAATTAGTGTCTTAAATTGAAGTATTTTAACATTCCTATTTTTAATAAACTTATTTCGATGATGTAGGTAAATCTTTGTAGATAGGCTGACTTCCTTCAGAACTCTTTGAGGCGAACGATATTGCCATTTATCGTTGTCACCTATCTCTAACCATAAGAAAATATACCTCTCTCTTTTTCTTTTTTTTTTTCAGATACATTTATGGTTAAAGTCATTTTCTATCTTTCATTTCAAGCGTTTCTGTTAAATAAAAGCTAGTCTATGTTCATCCTTAACATCTTAACTACTTCTCAGACATATGTCATCTCAATCGAATCAGTGGTTTAGTCGTGATTAAGAAGGAAACCGACAGACACTTTCGTCGTATGCATTTATTTATTATTGTGGATGACTTGGTAATTGTGGAGCTTTAGCAACATTATCAAAGCATGATAAATGGAAACATAGAAACGCCTTTCAATTTATCATGTATTGTGGATGACTCAGGAACTTATCGTATTTTTCAATGTCGTGGCCGAAGAGGTCGAGGAATTTATTGTAACGGAGAATCAATTTCTTCATAGCACTGTTGTACGCTTCTGCCGCCGATGTTGAACTAAGTCGAATTTATACGTAGAAGTGAAACAATAAACTCAAATACGTATTGTAGGACTCTACGACGACTTAGACGTGCCATCCAAAAACCAGAGACACAGAATGTTGTCTGCAAAAGTGTTCCTAATCCAAACCTACTCCCGGCCCCTGCATTGTAGAAACACATTGACGTCGACGGGTTAAATTTTTGGACATCCTTATCCATAGCCCCTTATTTGTCACCAAACGATTGTCAACTATTCCCAAAATAAAAGGATTTTTGGGTGGAAACAAAACCTGTTCCTCGTTAGAATACGTGCCTCAACCGCTATGACGATTACAATGAAATATAGATTATAGTCCTGTAATATTATAAATAAAATTCTATAGATATATTTGTTTTTTAATGTTTCTTTCCGCAATTTCTTCACTTTCTGGACTACCTACTTACTATTACTATTTTCTAGAGAACCGGGTAATTTCTTGTAGGGAATTTATGTGAAAACTATACTGCGCAGCATGTGTGCTTTGCGGGTTGCATAGATATATACATCTGAAATGATTGTAGGCTTGTTTATAAGTTTATTTTATTTTGAGAGCGTTACTTAGCAAGTAAGACATGAACATTGCTATAGAAATAATAAATATTAGTTTTTATTCGTGTTAGTATGTCTTGGTATATGATATGTGTCTTCTAAGTATAAAATCTTCCAAGAACTGTATTCACGTAGCCTATAATGTTCAGTTATTTGTTGCCGAGGAAACAAAAGAAAGAAAAAAACAGAACGTTTTCAAAATTTCATTCAATTTTTGTTCGTTTTTTTTGTTAACCAAGGATTCTATTAGAACCCACTTTGAAGTATTCTCATTATTATTTTCAACAATAAATCTGCTCATGTAGGGTCCACATGCAGAAGAGCTCTTCGATTTCTGTAAAATGGACATTAAATATGTTAAACATCAACAATTGTGATTTATAAACACTAAAAGCATCCATGACATTTAAAAAATAATTTATTGCCATAAAATCTATAACAAACTGTGTATGGCCACGTTTAGGATAACATACTATTTATTCAGTATGATAATATTATTCCTATTTCAAATGATTTTATATTAATTACTTAAATTCTCTTATTTTGTAATTTTAAAATGATTTTAATAAAAACAAACTATACTATAATTAATTTACTGAGTATTAAAATACCATTTCTTCTGTATTGTGTTTAGTAATTTAACGTATAAATAATACTATCTTAAAAATCGGTTCATTGAATTTCGTTGAATCATAATTATTCATTAAACAGGAAAATATTTTGATTTTACTATTCCTCTTTAATCAGTTTAATAATCGGATCTATAATCTCATAAAGTAATTTTACAATAGACGTATTGTGTAAAAGTAGTATAGAAGACAAATAAAATTATTCCATTGTGACGTTATCATGTACTATTTCCATACCTTTTTATGAGAATGGGTCAATTTGCTATATCATGGAATTTATTTGTACACATTTGATTTTAGAATATGTGAAGCAAAATTTTACAAAGTGGTAGTTTTTGGTGACTTGTCATTTATTCGTATGTTAGTATTTGTTTACCTTGGTGATTACACGAAATTATTTTATTATGTAATTTGTAATAATACTATACTTATTTACTTTTTGCAAGTATCTGTCACAAACATATATGGTAATTCCAAAACCACTGTGTATTATGTTCAAGTTTCTTCAACAATACAGGAGGTTTTTGATTTGTTTCATATTGCTTCCCTATATATTCTGTAGGAATAATTTTGATATACTGTCAAGAAGGTTTCAGGGACATCTTTCTAAATAACCCAGGAGTTTAAGTCGAGTTACTCTGTTTTTCAAGTTAATTATTTTGTTCTCATGTATTATTTGAAACAATTCTACCAATAAATGTAATCCAACCCATAAGACTAATGTTGAATTTATCCTAGCAACTGGTAAATTGTTTTCTTGAAAAATAATGATAAGTGAAGTTAACGGTTGTAAATACAACTGTTAAAGTACGCTTACACTTGTATACATACACGAGCGACTTATATGAGCTACATGTCAATTTGTTTGAACTAGTTCCATACAATTATCCTTCAACATGACGCGAATGCACTTGCGCAGAACCCATTGCAAATATGCGCCTTGCTATCTTTGTTTACCATCTGTATTCTACGTAGGTTATATAATTGTTGTCGTACGTTTTTCTTATAGTCTATTGACTTCTGTAATCTTGCGTTGATTAGTGCACACTATATAAACTAGTGCTATTTAGATTAGTTTATTTTTATAGTAAATTGGATTGTGTTCTGCCCTCGCGATGTAGTACCAAGAATTCCCTGACATCATGAAGTGTAAAAGCTTCCATAGAAGTGTCTGAGATCATACATCGTAAACATAGAAAAAGTTGTGATACATATATCTCATACAAGTAGCTAATGCATTTTATTGAAAGTTAAAAACTATAATTCTGTGTTAACAAATTTCAAAAAAATTATTTCCTTCAGCCACAGTTTCTAAAACTCTGTATAAATGTTTTTTTTCTAAATTCAATTACAGCAGCACAATTACCAGATAATACATAAAATGTTTTCAACTGAGTAACATCCGTAAGTAAAATAGACTTGTTTTATCTTCTGAAGAAGGTAAAGTGACACAACCTAAGTCAAGACACATTAAAATATTAAAATTTTTAGATGAATCGTTTCATTTCATTGCTGAAAAATCTAAGGGACAGAATTTAGTCTTTCGTATAACATATGTTTTAGCTTTAAATAAAACTTTCTTAAAAATACTCAAATAATATTGTAAATAAAATTCTTACTTTCCAATCATAATTTTATCATTTTTATTTCTGTAACCAATAAACCAACCAGATTGAGCAGCAGTTCTGAAGTGAAACATTATTTTTTCTTGTAGAATCATGTTCAATATAAAAAGGAAAATGTATGTTTCTCACTGATTATATCATTTCACAATATTTGTTTTCAATATTTTATTCATAACATATGAAATAATTCATTAAAATAAATATTATATTGCCATTAAATATTAATTTTAAATTCTAAGCATTAATTATTATTTCAAATTAAACTTTAATTCACATTTATTTCTATTTATTTCTCTTACCTCAGAAATACATACTAGTATGTCCCCATGTATATTTTTTGGAGAAGAATAGAAACCACAAGTACTAAAAATGTCAATATGATGTTTTGACAGAAATATATGACGCTTAAGAGATTAAAATCCCACCGGGATACTTTATTAAAATAAATCGGATTAAAACGAGTCAGCCGTATTTGATCAAAAGTCATGGTGGATTGCAAACAATAACTCTTTAATCCGTTGCAAAGCCTTGTGCTTCGTTCCCTATGAGAAATAAATTAGTGATTATAAAGAATCCAAATAAATTTAGTTAAGTGGAGAATTTGGGGAAATAATTTACGGATATCTTACCTGTAATAAAGTCATAAACCATATATATTCTTAAGTCACTGCAGAAAATTTAATACTTAAATTTGTTTTAGATTTTAATAAACAACTTTAGTTTTAGAGTTGCAATAATTTCATACTAAGGTGGATTAACATAGACAATGGAATAATTCATACCCGTGTATTATTCATATACCACCATTACTATACATCACTGTCATTTATAGATTTGTTTATAAAAGCATTTTGACGTTTTATCTTTATTATCTCCTATTACTTGCAGCAGAATACGTTTGAAATAGTACTTATTCGAACAAAACTTTCCTCATATTTCGGACTTTCGACGATATACCTACTCTGCTCTCAAAGAGGTCTAACACTTTAGTTATTTCTTATTCTCTGATTACTTATGCTGAATAAAAATTATCATTTGATATTATGCATGCTCTAGAGCTAGGTAAAAATTGCGACCGGGACTCGAACCTGGAACTTTCTGCTCTGGCCGCAGGTGTGCTATACACGACATCCATCTGAACTGTCCGGGGAACCTCCGGGGAAAGTGACCCCAGACAGCTCACTGACAAGTGTAAGAGCTGAGACGTCGAGGGTAGATCACGAGGTCCCGGGTTCAAATGTCGGTTCGTGGCAATTTTCACCTGCCTGTAAACGATGGTAACTTCCCTCCACGAATACGTACTCGAAAGTTGTGATTTAAATAATTTAATAGTATATGTTTCGAAAATGATCTTGCAGTTAACTGATGAAAGTACACCTGGACTGAACGGACACCTTTTGCGTGCAGGTGCAACACGCGCGTGCGCAGTTCGTCAAAAATGAAGCTCCCGCCTTGAAGATATATTAATATTCTTCAGTAGCCTTCCTTCCCTGAACGAAGGAAGATGGCCTATAAGAAGGGCCTACGCGTGTAATAGCTAAACATAGTTCAAAAGTACGCGGCCAGGGCGCTCCAGTGACCGGAGGCGAAAATTACAGTGTCAACGCTAGTTCTGAATTACGGCGTAGCAGCGCCACTGGCGGTGGACGGTCAATTACGACTTTCAAATGTTTTTTATTATGGCTGCTGTTCTAGGTCTCGAAACAATTACGTTGTTCACTTGTCTGATTTTATATTGTATGTTTTAAGCCTGCTGTCGTATGAGAAGCCGACCTTTTAGGAAGAAAATACGTATTGTATCGTATATCATTGTTTTATGCGCATAATTTCATATTGAAACATTTATTCTTCATTCACATTCTTTATACTGTGAATTATTCTTAATTGATCATATTATTGTCCAAGCAATTGAATTTCTTCTCGACAATGCAAGCCTGCTTTTTATAAGCGCCAATGATATTAATTCTCCTTTTTCAACAATAGGTGTATATGCTTTTTTGGAGTGATCTTCTTCCACTCATTCTTGTAAAACACTGCTTCAGAATCAACGAGGCAGACGGTGCGTCCAGAGCTGAGTCTTCAAGCTTTTTTTCTGTGTGTTATTTGTGAACAGTATATTTAAAATTGTATTTAATGTAATATGTTTTTCTTGGAATGACCAACCCGAAGAGGGAAGTGTAAGTTGTCTTTCGTCACCGCATTTTTACTAACCTTTTAGATTATCATATTTTTATGTGGCCTCAAAGACCAGTGTCCCTTAAACGCTTTTAACGTCTTCTACCATCTAAATGCTAGAGACATGATTTATAATTTTAAAACTACCCGACAGTGTGTTTTAAGATTGAAAACGTTTTAAGGGTATGTCTCACTATTGTGCTTGTTAACTCCTGTACTAGAAAGACCTGCTGCTCCAATGATTTGGTTATCTATTACGATATCATATGATATGAAAAGTTTTTCAGACACAGGTATTTATCGAAGATCGTGTAAAATTAATATTTATACAACCACTAAAACTATAACGCTTATTTTAAAATAATTATGCCTAAGTTTTTTAAAATGTACCGTCTTATAAAAATACAACTTTCTACACTCTTTATAAAAAAAATGTTTAAGGACTACTTAAAAATTTGAAACGACAGGCATACATACTGTTTTTCTTTTATATCATTCTAAAATATTAAGCGTTTGAATTTAAAGAATTTTACATTTAAAATATTTTTATTTGTATCTTTTGTGGTTTATTCTTTATGCCCACTCGTTCTTCATTTTATGGACGACCTTCGTATTTACTTGAACTTTCTAAGCAAGAAATCGATAACCACCCTGATTCTCTTTTGGAATTGAAACTGTGATTAAATTTTAATTTATGGCGCATGTTCTCTTAACGATAGTCATATGAAGAGTGGTCATGATTTTGAAATTTTTCGAAAATTTTAATCATTGAGCGTAGGCAGGCAGTATTATTAATAGACTATTATCTTGAGTGTAGAACAATTATACCTTCAAAGAAGAGTGGTAAATTTTACCCGTAACTTATTTTCAGCATGTAAAGCAATACTAAAAATATGTCATATTGTTTGTAAAGCAATACTAAATATATGTTACTTTAATTGGAATATCATAGGACAGGGGACTAGAATGCTTTATATTATTTAAGGAAAATATTTCCATTTAATTGTTCTTTTTTTCTCATTTTGATCATATTTTTACAAAATGTAGAAGTTTAAATTTTATTAGTCAAATTAACAAACAAATGGAATAAAATTTGAGGAAAAGTTCATTGTAACCTAGTTCAATCTTCCTTTTGTAGTCTTGGTGCTTCTCAAAGAGAACTGCGGGTTATTCAGTCACGAAATGTCTCTTGATTAAACTTTTTAATGAAGTTTAGGAATTGAAAAGAAAATTCCAAGTTTCATTGCTGGATCATTAATGTGATACGTCATGAATTCTATGTTCTTATTCAAATTACCTATTTCTCTTTAAGATAATTTTTAAGATTTGACTTATTTATTCAAGAAGTTTTAAATATATTTTGTTTATAATTATGAATATTCTATTCGAAGATGGACATTTAATAACCTGAATTATCTGTAACATTGACAAAGCAAATTATAGTGATTGTTTGGGAGATAATATCAGAAGTTGTTAAATTAACATTAAACACACTATTATTAATAATTTAAGAACAAATAAAAACATTAAAAATCATAATATTTTATAATTAAAAAACTAGATAACACATTAAAATGATGAATCGGTTAATAAACACATTACATAGTACACTTGTGAACATACATGTACAGACTGCATGAATTATCTTCCACCTTTAACTGTTTGCTATAGCTTTATAGGCTAATGCAAAAAGACCGCCTTCTCACTCCGTGTAACTGGGAAGTAATAACCCCTTTTTTGCGTAATTAATTTTCGCTGTATCTCAGAAAGGGTGCGAGTAAAGGAATGTGACTTAGTAATCCGTACGCAGAATTAACTACACAATCATAAAGCTTCTGTGCATATTTTCAAAATTTTGAATTTTAAGAAACTTGAAGTAAAGCGATATGTGTAAATGAAGTAAATTTGAACTGTCGAGAAATAGGCTCCTATTCGCAACACATTCAAAGTTAAATCTAAATTTTGGTTTCGATACAGTTCGTGAGTTGTTGGGGGAACATACATACACACATACATGCATACACACATACATGCATACACACATACATGCATACATACATACATGCATACACACATACATAAGGCATTGAACATCTTTGCCAAAACTTGAAAATAGGTTCTCCTGGACCCACTCCGAAGATATCTCAAAAAACGTTTCGACCGATTACAATACTTTACTTATACACTCTATGTAATTGGACAGTAAAAATTCTACTAGTAGACATCACATACGTCGTTTATTGTTAAACGCATATGTATTTTTATTATTGTGGTTGATCATTTTATTTTTTGTTATGTGAGTGCAATATCTGCAAAAATGCAAAATTCCTTAATGGTCCTCTTTGTATTGTGATGCATAAGCGTTTAAAGTACCAATGAAGAAATACTCACAACAATAATTAAATGCATCTGGACATAAAGCGTGGGAGTGAACGAAAACAATTAACATCCTCGTAATCACTATGGGGGAGGAGAAGAATGATTTACTCAGATTGTGAAGTAACCATCTCTATTGATATATGCTTTATTACATAAAAGAAACTTCATTTTTTACAGTTGGCATACATGTTTCAATTTCTATTTGTAAAAGCATTGCACGGACGCAATGAAATTTAATATGCATTATCCCATTGTTTTTTTATTTTTTTGCTAAATATATATCTGCACAGTTTTTTACTGCTACGTCATGTATCGCTTAAAAATGTATTCCAAATAAAAAAAATTAATGAAAATTAGTAGAAATATTTTACAATAAAAACTACAATAAATATACTATTCCTGCAACATAACTAGTGAGCTTTACTTAATTTTCTGTAATATCTTTTTAACAAAAGGAGCTTAATAGTGATAGTTACGATAACATGACAGTGAATAAATAAACCTACTTTGAACCAAACTAATAATAGTCCGGTCATAGTAATACACGTTTCTAAATATTCAATATATTAGGAATTTATTTACTCAAATCAATATTTCTGGATATTAACACTCAAGTTAAAGTATCTTTTATCCTAAACCCAAAGCATAAAGACGATGAAACTGTCTTCTCTTTTTTGTACGGCGCATGACTTTGTTATTTAGTTATCATCATAATCCCCGATCGCAGACAAGAGAGATTAGTAGTAATTCCAGTTGGCAAAGAGACACTATATCATACATCTGAATAACCTTTGTAATCGACACAAATGCAAAATTAACTGAAAAACCCGCGCTAACACACGATTCACCAAAACAATGCATTTCATTTCACGTTCGTATGTGTGTTTCTTTGAACAACACGAAAATTTTATCCGTGAAAAAAAATTTTTTTCAGCTTATAACCGTGACTCGGCAAAGCCCTTCCAACCAAGAACTTTATATAAAATTCAATAAAATCATTGCTATACAGCGCTGTGACCTGCTGTTTCAGACAATCTATGTCTTTAATCCACACACATTAGGCAATTTTACAGAAATTTCTAAAAATTACCCTCTTCTAGATTTTTTATTTTTTTGTGTCAAGAAATTGTATTACAAATATGGCGCTGGATGCATTAGAAAAAATTGAGGAATGGACTCATATGGTACGTCGAAAATAAAGCCAGTATGTAGTAAAAAATCAAACATCCCCCATAACGACTTAAACTATAATACTCCCTAAGTTACAGTAACTGCATTTTCTTCAGATTTCACTACATATCCATATATTTTGTCAATGATAGTAACCAAAAATAACATTTCAATGTAACGATTTAAGAAAAATGGTTTTCGCTCTTGTGGCTGTTATCGCGTTGTGAGTTGGAAATAGAAATAGTACGTTATGAATATTTTAGCATTTTTCTCATCCATACACAACCTACCACAAAGGGTTAGCATTAATTTGAGAAATAACTGTTTTTAATGGGCATGTAATATGGTCAATTTCATATCTTTTTTAATACAACGAGATGTGGAGATGTAAACAATTCAAATAATCAATGCAGTAGAATAAATAAGTTCTGACGACTGTTATATCTTTCACTTTCAGTGTCATGAATGCAATGATCTCCAAATGGGAAAATATGTTACCTCATAGATGGTTCAAAGTTCTTTCATATAAAAACTGTAATGTAAAGAAATAATGTGATAGGTCTATAGTCTTAACGAGGATTGAAGAATGGAGGTTTGTAGACCCCAGTGAGCAATCTGAGTATCATACCTTTATGATTACAGAATAGAAACATTTTCTTAGTAATCGGTTAGACACATGAAAACACAAGTTAGAGACATATTGTGATGGGATTACTTCACAATAATAATAAAAAAAATAATATTTTGTGGATTCTCCTTAAGAGAGAAAAAATATTGAAAATTGGCTACTTTCAAATGTACACTACTGATAAGAAAAAAGGGCCCATATATTTTTCTAAGTCCCACGCTCTGACCAGTTTTGAATCTGTTAAGTTCGGAACGCCTCTCTCCTCTTGCTTCCTTTTCGACAGGGGAAGTTTCGTTCGACCAATCGTAGGTCTATTCGAAACGGCGCCCATATTTGGAAGACATTGTACGACGGGTAAATCGTAACGAGATAAAAAGTTTCATTACACTGCTATTAAAGTAATATTTTGTATTTTTTTATTATACACATTTTGGACTTCTATAACAAAAATATTCTCTGATTAGTTTTTTAGGTTGCACGATTACTTCTAAATTGTTATATCGTGGATAAATATGTCACTAGAAGATGTAATTTATTTGTTCCTTAAGTAATTTTGTATTATTTATAACTCAAGAATTAAACTTTTATTAGTTCATATTTTAGACAAACGTTTTCTATATTTATTTAATTCCTTTTCACATATATGAAAAACTTAAGAGAATCGCAAATTTTGTGAAATTACTTTCGACAATACACATCATTCGTAGGCAATGGGATTTGATTTCTTCACTTCACTATATAAATATAAGAAATTATAGGAATATTTATAAGTAATTTGTGATTAGAATTATACCAATTCCATACGATATCTTGCAAATATATTCAAATTCTGTTAAAAACTATATTTTATCACAGTATTACGCAAACCTTTTTTACAGAAAGTCTAATATCGTTTACATTGCCTATGAAGACCTTGTGAGACAACGAATCTCGAGATGTCGTTTAAATATAGAGAATGGTAAAGTTTATTGAAGTCAAGAATATACAGAATATTTTTGTTATAGAAGTCCAAAATGTGTATAATAAAAAAATACAAAATATTTCTTTAATAGCGGTGTAATGAAACATTTTATCTCATTACAATTTATCCGTCGTACGATGTCTTCCAAATATGGGAGCCGCTTCAAATAGACCTACGATTGGTCGAACGAAACTTGCCCACTCGAAGAGGAAGCAGGAGGAGAGAGGCGTTGCAAACTTAACAGATACAAAACTGGTCAGAGCGTGGGACTTGGAAAAATAAATGGGCCCTTTTTTGTTATCAGTACTGTACCAGACGGAAATATTTATAATGATTTATTTCAACACACCAATTATAATTGTAGTGCATATGAAAATTCTATATTTCTTAATAAATAAGTTCGCTATTCTTAAAAATTAATTGACATATGTATTAAGAATCTCATATCTCGTCTGTCCAAAACTTTACTACAGTTCGGATCGTAAGTACATCTCTTAAAATTAAAAATCCATTTCTTTAATCATATTTTTCATTGTCTATCAAATGGTCTATAGCACCGGAGAGTGATAATACGGGGGGAAATTCTTTTATTTCCACGTTTACCTTTTGTAACCTCACTAAGGTACCAATACAACATTAATTTTGCAATGTCAATTTTCGATTTTGTATATATTACTAAACAATACATCTAGGACCACAGTAAACATAAAAATGAAATAAATTATCTTTGAAAATCTTTATTATTGCTTGGAATGAATTCATTGAACTGTTTTCTTTTATGTTTGTGCAATATATTACACATTGACATTATATATTAATTTTAGTGTTTTGTGAATAAGATTTAAATTTTATGCAGTACTATTTTTCTCCATTTAACGCGTTTACGTTGAATAATAATTCGTGCAGAAATTACTTTTTTCTTCAAAAATATTTAATATGAAGTTACCCTTTGAGGAATGACAATAGTGAAAAGACTTAGTTTTTATGTTCTCGATTTTTTTCTAACCACCGAAATTTTTTAAACAGTTTATTTTGACTTTGATTGTTTTAATAGGACTTGACCGGTGGTGCAGAAGACCATGTATTTGGGCTATAATGAAAATGGTATAATACTACATATTGATACAAAATATTCAGAAGATGTTTTACAAGGACCTTGTATATGGGACGTTTCGACGTAAGCTTTGGTTCCTTTGAGATCGATAGTTATTATAGGCATGTAATTCAGACTGCGTAGCTTGTAGTGTAACTGGCATCTCATTGCTCGTGGGAGATCTCCGCGGTTTGCCAACTATCAAGTGTTCGCTTCTGGAACTAGAATTGGCGACGGTCGGGATAATTTACTACGTATCCATTCAGTTATCATGCCATGATAACTTAATCATGCCATCATCTGCATAATAATTGACTCGGAGTAATGTTCCCTCCTAATTGGCCACTGGCTGTCAGTGGGGTGAGGATATATTCGTGGCTAAGTATTCAAACAATGAAAGTCATGGGAAATCGGTATATACTGATAGAATTCTTTTCCCCCGTTTTTGAACATCAAATGTCGTGAGTATTACATTTATTTCCAGCTATAGATAATAAATTATCGTCTTCATTACATATACAATTATTTTGTGTGTGTATAGGGGAAAGAGGATTACAAAATTTAGCAAATAACTGTGAATATAAGTAATGTATATTGTAATAAATTATTAATTTCAGTATTTTTTTCATAAAAGACTTGAAATAAATGAAAGAAATCTAATATTCGCGAGTCCAGGCCGGTGCAAAAATAAAACTCCTCTTAACAAAGACTCCACAAACAATGCAGGCAAGTAGCTACGGGTTCCCAGAACGGTTTGTTTTCTGTCGAGTTGTTAACAAAAGATTATTGGGATAGGGAGACGAGCCCCATTTCAGCTTTCGTCAAGGCGCTGCCCTGGGTTTATGACAAAAGATCTAATTGTAACCTTTCATAATACATTTTAGTAATTTTGGAAAAAGATTTGGCATGTTTCAAGATGAAATAATGGAAGAGGAAGGACAGTTGTTGTTAGGAATGAGTTTCCAGACGCTGTGGAAAGGAGGAACAAACAAGTATTTGTGATATTGCGAGAAATCATAGGAAAAATACAAATGGGCTGAGTTTAGTAAAGGAATGAATGGAGGTCTGTTCGGAGACCCTTCGCACGAGGGAAACCCAATTAGTTAATGTTGATTGATGGAGATCACAATGTTAAAAACTTAAAAAAGGACAGAGAGGAAGGATGGGTGACGATTATAAAACGGTGCAGGAGCTTATACAAAGAAGAAGGTTATGATGATAGTTAGCAGACATGTTCAAGTTATTTGTTATTTTGCAGGGGGGCAGAGATATGAATTTTCCCTAATAGAATATATAGACCACTGTGAGACCAGTGCGTCACAAAACCTGGAATTATAAATTAGTTGTCAATATAGGAAAAATACCAAATCACAAGACGAAGTGTTGTGAGCTGAAGCAAGGTTGATAAACAACTACGTCACAGAAATTTTAGCCAATTCGAGGAAAGTCACGTTAGTAAAATATTGTAAAGAGAACGCTAAAAATAAGGTATGACGTTAGCTTGGGGTGGGGGGAGCTGCGTTGCCCAGTTCCGTCAGAGAAACGGGGAGTTGATTAATTAATGTTGGAGCGGAGACGCTCCGAGATCATTATCATCAGTATTTGCAATACGGATCATTATTATTCTGACATCGAGTTTGTCATTATGAGCATTCTTACGAGACTTTTGACTTTGAGTTTTGATCGTGATTACGATTTCTGATTTTGAGTTGCAACAGTATGATCATATTCTATTGAAAAGACATTTGTCAATGCATTATTAGCGACACATCGCTTTATTTTAGAACATTGTTTTTGTTCTGAGATGTTAACAGACATTAATGAACAGACCGGTTAACGCAGTGATCGTGTGAATGATGAACAGTCGGACTTTATTAACAGTGACGAAGTAATTTGTGACGGGAGTAGGATTTACACTTACATATTCATCAAGTTACGCTTAAGCCTGTTTCGACCAATATCCAACATCCGGTGAGGGGTTCGTACTGGCATGGTGACAGCAATTAATCCGGAAGAGTTTAGGTTCGGACGAAACCACAGCGGCGAGACTTGGAGTCAGGGTGCCAACGACTTCCGCAGGTCAAAGACGCCCCACGACGTTTGGTGCTGTATTTCTCATCACTTATAAGGTAATTATTTGAAGGGCCATTATTGATACCTTGTTCACCTTATAGTGTGCAATCGATCATCAAGTGATAACAGGAAAAGCATGCCAAAGACTCTAATGGCAAATTGTGACTTTTTGTTGAGATTTTTTATGTAAAGAAGAGCTGCGATAATGAACTGTGGTAACACACGTATGATTTAAAAAGTCATAAACTTTGAAATTTTTTAAACGGATTTGTTCTGTTAAAGTGATAAAGTCAGTGATGTATAACTTGGTAGTAATAAGTTGCATTTTGGGCGGAAGTGTTTAAAGGGGAAACAGTGAAATGCAATGTTGTATTTTTGTATCTTTGGGTAGGAATGATTAAACCAATATTGCTGTTTGCAAATAAAAGCTGTTTTCTTCACGAAGTGCATTTCACGTAAATTATCGTCCGAAAACTCGATCCTCTCCTAGCCATTTTATAGCAGGGCGTTTATTATCCCTGAGAGTACTTGCCGAGTGGGCTATGTAAGTAAGTGCTCTAGTAACTATTCAACCCCCTATATGTTTTTATTTTACAATATATTTGTAACAATTCTTAGTTATAATTCTTAGATTGATTTTGTCATACTATTTATGATTTTGTTCGAGTTCCGTTATTCCGGTCTAGTTAAAAGATTCTCAGTGGATGTCTCTTTGATGAAAAATGTAAAATGTCCACGGAGTAAGAGAGGGAACCGTAGTAAAACCATCCAGTTCAGCCGAGCAGGATATTCAAATTATGATCGTCTAAGGAAGAGAGAGAATTCACTTATTTCGTTACATATTAGCGAGTAAATTCTAATAAATATAAGATATTTTGGATGCTGCAAGATTCCATGTATCCATTCAGTAGAGAAAACTGATCGATGAATCTCCAGTGACGCAACGTTGCAATCTTTTGAGCATATATGCATTATATATATTGTAATATAATTTTGAGAAAATTGCTCAACCTCACGTTGGTGCTGTAATAGTAATATACATTTTGGAGGGGACTTTAAAATGATTAATAAGAACATTTCTTACCTGGCTCCCTCAGCCAGCTTACACTGAAATGTTTGAATTGCCCCTGAACACATTAAATAAAAGAAAAGTCGAGGTTCGGCCCATTTTATTTTCGTCTAAGACACACAAATTCTTCGTAAAGAAAACATAACACATGTGAAATTTTGTTTAATTATTTATTACATGCAAATACATTACTTAATACGCGTAAAGTACTGCCCTCCAAAATATAACACTTACACATTCCCTTACCAAAATGCACTAATCTCAATACCATTCAACAACACACACAATATCTGCTCACTTTTTGATCATTTTAGCGAACAAACTAGTTTTCCTAAAGTTCAAGTTAGTGATCATCATGCAACTGTACACATTTTACAGAGAAAACACACTTACCTTGGGCCGTTTATCATTAACATAATTATCTACGGCAGTTAATTTGCGCCAAAAAAGTCTTCGACTTATCACACGCAAGTTGTCATGAATCATTAGCATTTGATAATGCTGACTGCGCACGGTAGGCATCAACTCATGCATTTACATTATTGGCAGAAAGCGTGGCCTCCTGCTACAAAACGCCGTGGACTCGCATGGTATTTAACATGCGCTGTCACCTTCAGGTTCCCGCATCCATTCAGCTCCTTCCACCGACGTTGTCCTTCGTACGCTCGCTACAGCAGCTGTCAATTGTAGACCTCAGCGTGGAATGTGAGATGCCACTCACCCAGCACCCAGCACAACTTGACGAGGAAGTCACGGAGTAATGGCTCTAGTATAGTTTGTTGCTATTTACCGCTTAGCCAAATAGTTCATCGTTATCGTAATGAATGCTTTCAAACGAGACGAACGTCAATCGCGCCGAACACATTAAAATCAAAAAACTGCAATTGAACCCAAGTTAAATGGTTCGTTTCATACCGATCAACAGAAAAACTCGTAGTTGATCAAACTGATTACGGCGTATTCAAAGTAGTATAAAATGGAACGATCACTGGAATCTCAACCAGAATCATTCAGTCGCACTCTGACTGAAGTACTAAGTCAGATGAAAAGAATGAATCAAAAGATAATAAATATCTCTTAAGTAAACAAGTCTTTAGGTAAGTGAGTAAAAACAGCAAATATCTCTGTAACTGTAAGTAAAATCTTATGTGTTTTGATGAGGAGCGCCGTTGCTCCTCGTTTAAGTAATTATATCATCACTTCGGAGTCCAAAAATTTAGGAAGTGACTCCTCCGATGACGTCAGCGAGTCATTGCAACCAATAAAATGACATCCTTATCATCACATGACTTACCTCTGATTGGCTTGGCATGCCGTGACATATTTTCATTTAAGACGAATAGAGATGTTTGTTAGTGTTATGACCACTTTTCTCCCAACTGAAGTATTTCTCCATCCAAGTCCCCTCTATGACACTTCCCAGATCCGTAACCCAAATCTTTTCACAAGGCAATGTATTTAATTTTGGAAAGCTAATTTCATTCCCCTTCATTCTCGCAACAACGCTTTATTTTAACGCGTCCGTCCCTTGTTAGTAGCACCTCCTACCAATCCAAACCCCAAAATTTCCTTTACGCAGACTTCCTCATTCCATTATTTTTGTCCTATGTCACTCATCTTTTATTGTTAACACGTGAGCCGCACGACTCGACAGTCAATACCCGATTCTTTCCCACTCCTTTTTAAGTCGTCTTTCAGCCCTTCAACCCACGTCGCTTGTCAGTCCTTCTGGGGAGGTTATCTCCCAACAGACCTGCGTTCTTTTCGTGGACAACCCTCCACATCCTTTTCTATGATTCTTCACATGTTCATGAATCTGTCACCGAGAATAGCCCAAACATTCCTCCCGAATTTCTAAAATGTAATCTTCCATCTTTCCTTTTCATTTACACTTTGACAGTGTGTCTGGCCAATTATCTTTCACAAGTATTTAATTTTCCTTTCTAAAGCTTCGATCCCCGCAAAAATAACTACGCCTAATGTCGAGACACCGGTTAGCACCGACCCTCGGCTCATTGTCCTTTCTTCGGCATCTTAACACGCACGTGGAGACCTTTCCCACTTCCACTCACCTTTATCCACTCTAAGGCAGCCCCTTCACCTCGACTTACCCTCGACCGCACTAGTTCAAAGGCAAAATTACGATCGTCTCCTCAATTTCGTAATCTTTCTTAACATTTTTCATTACAATTTTCTTAACATGAAACGAATGCAAGCATCGTAGTATATCACAAGAAACAAGAAAATGCGCGAACTTACTGTATTCAAGATTTGTGAATTTGGCAGTTCACCTGCTAGCTATCAGGCTTCTCTTTTTACTCGTGTGAAACATGAGTTGGCCATGGAATATAAAACTCTTTTCTAAGGTTTTTATGATTTGTTCGACCGCAAAGAGATGAAGATGAACAAAGGAACAGTTAAATATCGAATAAAATCACTCCATTATGGAGTTAATACTTATGTCTGTATGAATCGTGTCTATGTTAATGGAAGTAGGTATACCTACTTATGAAATTCAACTTGGTCATGTGACGTCCAGTTTAACTTGAAGTATAACACCAAAGTCCGCCAAGAAAACATATTCATCACTAACAACCGCGTGTTACCGTATAAATCGTAATTTCTAACAGAGTTACCAAACTGAAAAGACATCGTCAGAAGTTACGACTTTTATGTATGAAACTTTTATATTAATTTCACAAATATATCACATTTCAACAAATTATTCAAGAAAATAAACCTCAATTCTTTATAATGATACGTTTGTAATAATTAAGTCGTTTATACTTGTTTTTGGTATTCCTGGCATGTTACTCTGACCATGTGGTCAATATACTGTGAAAGGGCATCAAATCACCAAAGAGTATTAGTTAACTTTATACTTATTTGGCTTCAAATTGGAGCTCATTAGGAAGGTTATATTATATAACATGTAATTTAAACTATTTATTCCGTAAATTTCTCCTTGCTGCTTTGGTACGTCACTATTCAAGACATACATATTTTAAACAGTTGATAATATCAGAGTCTCTCATTCATGAGAATATAGAGGGTTCTAAGGAATTACTGCGGTATAAATGCTTACCTTCTTGTGCCATAGCTAATGTAAAGAAATAAACAAACAAACTGGTCAAAAAATCAGCTGCAAACTGCGTGTGGGATAATAAACGTGAGGAACAATAAACTATGTTAATATCCGGAAACAAGATTAGGAGCATTCCATCAATTCCGATCAAGGGCCCAAGGGCAGTGGCAGAGTTAATATTTATAAAAGAAATTATTCAATAAATACGTACTGTTATCCATTTATTATTCCAAAATGAATAGTAGATATTATGTTCAGAAAGAATTGATATTAATAAAACAAAAATATTAATGACATTCCCACCCATGGAAAATGGACCACTACCCAAAGCAAAACCAGAGAAAATCCCGGACCACGATGGGGCTACGTAGATAATGTGTACAACCGTGCCAAGGTTCCGTACAGTTAGAAATGAACTATTAAAAACAATGAGGAGCAAAAACAACATACATGAAAAAAATGAATTTAATTAGTATCTATACAACAATTTATTATATAATTATATAACAATGGCGTGATAAAGTATAAGAGATATTAACATCCCTCGCATTATCCGAAGTCATATGATAAATAATTTTTCTTGGGAAATAGACACTCATTAACTTCTTTAATTAAACTCAGTACAATCTTCCACATTATAGAAACAACCAAAGCGCATTAGGAAGCTTTTAACCATGCATTTGAAGATATTCAATTTAATTATTTATATATTTTTTATATACTTTATACTTTTGGGAAGGGAATTATGCAAAATAATTCCTGAATGATATGAGTATTTTTTGCAAAGAGTTGACACAAATATTCATTATCTTTGATATCCCTTCCGTTTTTTCCCCTCATTTTGTGTACTTTGCTTTCTCATCACCGAACTCCCTCCACGTTGTTGGCAAATGACTGTCTAGGGAACGATGCAATTAAGATGAAAGTGTTGCGCAAATATTCACGTGTGTTGGAAAACGAGTACTTATATCCAAGGCGACATAACCCTCTCCACGACACCTCGGGGCACAAGCAAAAGTAATACTTATACTACTGAACTTAAGGGAGTAGCTTTTTTTCCTTTTTCAATGAACTTTCTTTCACAATTTTACAACATAAAAATTCAACAATGGGCATAAAACCAGGATACTATCTAGAAATACTAGAAATATAAGATATGCTATATTTACTGCGCTTATTTATACATATGGTATACAAAACAATTTCTTATTATTATGTAGTGTTAGAAAACAAATATCACATATACTAATATACGTAGGTCAAATTTAATTTCTGATGTAGAAATTAAAAAAATGTGTGCATCAGTAAATAAATGAATTCTTCTAATGACTACCTTTATATCAAGGAGGAAAGTGTTATATTACAATGTATTTTCACGTAACAATTAATTCTTTAACTAAGAAATGAATATATTTTTATGTTTATAATTCTACATATTCTCATTCAGTTTTACCGCACTACAACGTTTTGTTTCCAAATGAATATATCAAAAAACATGCCGCTTATAATATAAAAAAAAAAATTTTTAATTCCATTTATATTGGATGGTTGGCTCCACAGATGTTCACCAATGCCCTTATGCCCTTAATCGGAAGTGTTGGGATGGCCCCTTGCTTGTTTCTGGAGAGTAACTTTATTATCCCCTGTGTCGTAATACGGTATTTGCAACTGTTTTTTTATAATTAAGTTTATTTACTTAATTAAATGTAAACACTGATCCATAAGTTATTAAGTATTTGTATTATATTATTAGGATAATTAAAATTCAAGTTTTCAAGGTCATAAATATATTTTTTAAAGTAGAGGTATATGTCACTTAAACGTTTGTATATAGTTATAATCATTCAAATATTTGTCGTTCAGTTTCACATAAAGAAAAAACACGTAGCTTAACATAAAATATTTAGTCTTAAATTTTTTTAGGTTTCTTAAAAAAGACAGTTTATTTATCGTAATTTAATTCATGAAATATATTGTAATTCTTTTGTTGCAAAGGAAGGTTACAGCTCACCAAAATATTACTAACAGGACGTATTACAAATAAGATCAATAATAAAAAGAGACAGTGGAAATTCGTATTGCTCAGTTCTTTTAATTGTTTGAGCTTTTGGGAGCGGCAAGCATTACTCATATTCCAGAGGGTTTTCGTAGAGTCTCCAGATTCCGGTTCTATTTTCAGATAAGCAAGACAAATCGTATTTACGCCCTAAGGGGAGAACTGTCCGAGGAAAAGTCCTGCGACTGAGTGCCAAAGGGGAGAGAGGCAACTGATAAATCCCATAAAGCAAGCGAAATTGCGGAAAACCAGTAATACAAGATTAATAGAGAAACCAAACGTTAAAGCAATGGAAAAACTGCTTCGAAACTAATCTTTCAAGAAGTTGCAAAATTTCTAGGAAAATAGCTTTTGCATAAAACTTCATGACGCATTTTATTAATTGCTATATAACACAATATATTCTTTATGCACATAAATGCCTCTAAATTAAATTTAATACTCATTGCTTCGTGAAGCATAAAAAATACTTAACAAGTTGATTTTTATTAGAAGGTTTATTATTAGCCAAAATTCTTTTAGAAAACATTTTAATTAACATCAAAATACATTTTTCATTTTTCGTATGTTTTTCAAAAAGGAGAAATGATATTGCTTTAAAATATTTTAACAAGGGGAGGTCGAGGCATGAGAAATTGACTCCGGGTAGGACTTAGGATGAGAAATAGCAAGCTAATTCTGAGAAAAGAGGAATTCCAGGATTCAATCTACTAGAATATCTCAAAGTTCTTCATAGTCGCAATAGTCATAAGTAGCCTGCTTGCCCACCACGGGTGGAGCTGGAGTTCTGTTCTTTTTAGGGTAGTATTACTTTGTTTAATATTTTTCATAAAATTAACAATTTAATAAAAATAATTATTTTAATAATGAATGAATTCTTCTCACACAAATTTCTATGGAGACAACATATTTATTTTATTATGGTAAATGTCTCTCATTTAATTATTTCTTGCGATTCAAGCAAAAGATTCTATTGTGATGAAATTATATTATTGTAGCAATGTTTGTGTAATTCACAAAAGCGGACGATATGAAACGCTCCGATCACAAAAAAATTCAAGAAAATGCAAACCAGGTGTAATCTAATTGCAAGAAAATGTGATATATATATATATATATATATATATATATATATATATATATATATATATATATATATATATATATATATGTTATTCTCAACCACATTGTTTCTTACGGAATGTGCCTTGACTCGATTCTGAAAGCCCTGAAAGTACCGCGCGCTGTAAGCCGATAAGAAGAAGAAGGTATTTCATTTGCATTCCGCGTCATTTCATCCTCTGCTGCTTATATTTCCTTTTGGGGGGGGGATGTTTATTCTGTCTTTGGCTTAGGGAAATCCTTACAAAATTTTCCAATGAAGACGCGACTGAGGCGTACAGTGATAAACAGAAAGTATGTCTATAATGAGGGTTCCGTTTTCAGATGGTTTCATGTTTATACATGTTAGACGTATGAGTTTTTAAGGACACTTTATCATATCTGTCATGTTATTTTATATAGTGGAATAGAAAAAATAAATAGTTTTTACTGCGAAAAATACTTGAAATAATGTTTTAAGTAGAGTGCATTGCTGGTACTATTTCTGCACTTATTGCAAATGATCTCAGGAAGTATAATTATCGTGAACTTTTAATGAACGCAACGAGTTGCAATTTCTTCAGGTGTAAAAAACATTATACTAAGGTAGTATGAAATATTCAATTATAATAGACTTTTAGAAATGGATGTAAATATATAGTATATTTTCCCAAGTTTTACATGAGAATAAAAATAGTAATAATTTACTTCTTCAGTTGGCCTCATTTCTTCATACTGACGTCAACATAATTTCAATCATGTAAATTAACTTTCATCGTAAAACATGCTTAATACATGATAAATAAATGACGAACAAAACAAAATATAACCCAGATTGCTTTTATTGAGTAAACAATAATTTTTAGCTAAACCACATTTTTATCTAAAAGTTTTTCAGAAATTGAATTAATATTTATTACATATTGATTATTTGTATTCACTACTATTTCAAAACCGTTAGAAATAACATTGATAATTCAACGAAGTTAGAGTAATACTCTCATCCAGGAGGATATTTTGTGTCCATTTTCCTTTCAAGATTAACAAGACATGATATTTATCATTAACATTTTCTCCATTTCCTGGATGTTCTCTTTAATAGTTAAAATTTCGCTCCGGACTAATTACAGATACTCTTCGCGTGCTCAAAGCGCGTTGAGAAGCAATGCCATTTCCAGGAGCCTTCACGACGTCTTTTTTATCTCCTTGGAAACGCAGATGAAGGAATAAAATTATTCATCATTTTATTCACCCAATCTCCATTTAGGAGGGGACCTCCGCTGGAAAGAGGTCTCTTCAATCAAATGTCTCCCTTCGCCGTATCTCTGATCTTTCTCTCACCCTTCTCACAGCTGAACAGCGTCGCATCGCTATGGAACGAAATTGTAGTACCTCGATTCGCCACTCCAAGTGCTGCTGCTGTGTTCGGCTTTTGTTTCGCCATTCGGTAGCAGTAGGATTTAGTCAGCTTAAGGTTTTCCAATGCTCTTGTTTTGGAAATAAAACCAAAGTTCTTGGTTTCAATGATTTTAAATTGGTGGAATATATTCCTAGAGTTGTTCTCTTGTTTGTATAAAACGATTTGAAACAATTTTGTTTTCGTAGACTTTGTTTTTCAGAAATGAATAATTGCGATATTAATAAACACTTTGTTCCGTTATAACTTGTATGACACATAATTGCTTGGATCATTGCCAAAGTGATGTTTCAATAAAATAATCTGTGAAAGCATGAAATGAGTGGAACGGAGTCAATGAATATGTTTTGCATTGAGTTATAACATTTTCAAGACTTAAGAGTCAATATTCATTAAATAGTCATATTTAAATATCCATTGAAATAACATTTTTGAATGCGCCTAGAAAATTTGATATTTACGTTCTGTCGTGAATTTTACTCTTTCTCTATGCCCGTATTTCATTTTCTTTCCTATAGTAAAATTAGTTGAAATGGATTTATAAAACTTCATATCCATTCCACAATACATTGTAAAAACATCCTTGAATAATCAGTTGTGGAATATACTTGCTGGGAAATAAGGTACTGATTTGAGCACTTCTGCTTTTCATTGCTTCAAATATTCCCCACAAAGTTCTCCTTTACCTAATCTACAGACACGATGTCGGCGCGTCCTTTATTGTGAATAAACAGTGAAGGCGTATTTCCGAAGGGTTGAGAAAAGGGGTGGGTGTTTGGCATCATGCCGACGATCGGGTTCAAAGGGAAGGTGTTGGTAGGGTTAGTAGAGTTATAAAGTGAAATGAGACTCTGAAAAGGGTTAAATCATCAATTGAGGGAGATTCATTCTTTGATACCGTTGCTTCCTTTGACTCAACAGCATTGCAATTTATTTGACTATTATAGTTCGCTTATATTTTCTAGTCTACTCAAATTATAATAAGTATAAGTGATACGTAAATATTAAATATTGTCTGTAATTTAAATTAGAAAATAATAAAATATTCTCCAAATTTCAGTGACCAATCGACCTTCATCTCATGAGTTTTCTTTTAAACAAAGTGAAAATACTTGAAATAATTACTTCACTTAAAGTTTGGTCTTTTTAGACAGATATCGATTTGAAATAAAACAAAAAACTTGTTTAATTTTTTTCTTTTTTTTTTTTTGAGAAATTCTTTATAATACTGTTTGTTTGTTCCTTTGTCATGAAACTTTTTGCAAAAATATTGCCACTTCTATAAAAAATTAATTTTTGACTTTGAAATATTAATAGGTATAAAGAAATGTTAGACGAATACGAATGTACATAAAAAAATGTTCCCTCAACTCGAATGACTTCGTTCTTTCTTTTTGTATGTAGATACACATAAACCATTCACATATTAACACGTTATCTTGTTTTCCCTACCCTTGGAAGTATTATTTTCAGTATTATGTTCTCTTTAAACTTGAAATAAATAAATAAACTGAAAGTAGCCGCTCTAGTAAAAAATCCTACTCTAACCAAGAAAATATTTTCAAGGCAGATCAAACAGTAAATGGTTAAAAAGACTCCTCATAAATGTATCGAAACTTTCCAAAACAATAAGCATAAAAACAACAACATCGTATATCTCAGAATTGTTGAAATGCAGGGCTAATTGTTTAATCTCACGTTTGTTCACTGTTATTTTAAATGTTACTAAAAATTTCCAAGTCTTTCTCACGGTGAGTCATCCTCAAGTTTTCTAAAACCTCATTTTCCGGTGATTTTATTTTTTTGAATTAAGAGAATAATGCTCGGAAAGCATGAACATGTTGGGAAAGTGGAAAATTGGTTTTTTAATACTCAAAATATATTGTAAATATTTGTTTGTGTTGATAAAACAATGAAATAATAATAAAAGGTAACGTAAACAAAATTCTTCAAAAAAGTAGATATAAAAATTGCCAAAAAATTAGCTCTCCGAAATTTGTTACAAAGGTATGGGAAGTAAAAGAAATAAAATAATGAAGGCGAACATCTTCACGTAGAAACAGATCCGATGACACCTGCTAATGCGACCAACAACATAAAACGTACAATGTCCAAGAAAAAAGAAAAAAAAAGAAAAGATGTATCGGAAGACGTATATAAAAACCCTCTCGAAAGTTCATATATGTTTATTAATTTCATGTAATTTCTCCCCATGGAGGCTTGAAACCAGAAATAAATTTACAACAAAAATAAAAGAACTAATGTGCAAGGTTGCGTTATTCTGAATCGGAGCACAACCTACGTATTTTTTTTGTTACGTAGTTAGATTTTACTCTCATCAAACTTCTCACTCGTCTATGATATGTTCCTGATTACACACTTTCAGTGTCCTTCGTTCCGTACAGTCGGTTGCCTAGTAGAGCATCACCTTGTGTAGTGACATGTCTTTCCGTTCTTAAATTTAATATTTTTATTCAATGATAGGAATATATTTTTACATTTTCATACTTAAATACGTTTCGTGTCGTCCTCTCACATCCTAAATCTTTCAGTTTTATTTCCTTGGTTAATCGTCTAAGGTCGGTATTATACGATAATATTTCTTAGTTCTAGCAACAAATATCTTTGATGAAACGTATGACAGTGTAATGCACAGGCTTGTATAATAGATGAACTCATGTGGCTATGATATGTTCTTGTCGCGTTGGTCCATAGCGATACAACAATAATATACAATGTCGCGTTGGTCGTTGCTATATATATATATATATATATATATATATATATATATATATATATATATATATATATATATATATATATATATATATA
>NNCF01128996.1:243084-295090 GCA_002313205.1 Laupala kohalensis
TCCATGTGGATATTTGAATGTATTGAGGAGCTCTTCATGGTAGGAGAAGTCATATGGAAGGGAGTCGTTGCACACGGCTCTACGATAATTTGTGGAGATGGTAAGGCGTTGTCTTATGCATTTAAATGCAATTAGGAAGAAAGAGGGAGGAATGTCACATGGAGGGGGGTGACAGTGTAGTGGCGTGGCGATTCATACGATCTTGTGTCATTTCGGACGACCACAGAGAAAAATAGGTTCTCTGGAAACCCCACCACAGAGGCGGGACAAACAGGAAAAGTTCTTATCTCTCGCGGCTGACGCCACGGAGATTCGGCTGAAGAGTCACGATTAAAATNTAGAGTGCAGTGGCGTGGCGAGTCATACGATCGTGTGTCATCTCGGGCTTGACCGCAGAGAAAAATAGGTTCTCTGGGAACTTCACCACAAAGACGGGACAAACAGGAAAAGTTCTTATCTCTCGCGGCTGACGCCATGGAGATCCGGCTGAAGAGTCACGATTAAAATGACACTAACTATTTAAACTATCGATTTAAAGATTCGCCCTGGAAATATATTATAAAATTCTTGCGTAATGTCAGCTTTGAGTAATATTATAAACCTTTGAGTAATGTCCGTCCCGTGACATTCTCGTTGTGCGGATATTCGGCCATATATTTGATAATATATCTCTGACATAGAAATATGATCGTGTAATACCGACCTAACGAGTAAATAACCTATCTAATGTTTTGAGTAAAGGAATTCTAAAAAAGGCTTTCTGATCTAAGTACTCAATGTCGCACTCAATAACGCTGATTCAATGAAAGCCCTAATGCAGCGCTGGCTTCGATCGGAATCTGGATTCAGCCGCGAGACAACGCAAGCAAGGACAGCAACGTCAGGGACAGGCATGCTGATGACCATGGGGATGGAAAAGGGTGGGTTCGGGCGCAGGCTGCATGCCAACTGCCGTCCGCGCTTTTCCGCCTTTTGGCCACCTCCTCCTCCTCCCACCAAACCGGCACATAGACCTTTCATATCGATCTCCTGCACCCACGACGCTGCCCGCGCCCTCGGTGGCACTCACCAACCTTTAATCTTCCACTGTTACACACTGTCATCAGGAATGACCAAGCGGCTTTGAAATACTTATTGTATTTATTCAGCTCCAATGAATTTTAGAAATCACACTTTATTTATGAAACCTGAGCTCTTATTCCGTGTTAACCGAAGAACCTGACCAAGCGAAGAATTAGTTTGTCATTAATTCATCGGCATTATAATAAGGTTATACAATTTCGTTGCATTCAAGACAGGTTGGCTGCATTCACATCTACATTGATTAAGTAATTTTCTTGAAGATTATACTTAATTTTAGTTAAAGCTTTTCACTCAAGCATCTTTGTTTAATGTGTAAAACAAACTAACTAAAATGAGGGAAAAGGAATATGACTGAAAAGTGATTGTTGTGAAACTCAAATATAATTGTCATTATTCCATTTGAAAGGAAAAAAATATTTAATCTAAAATACTATCATAATTTTGGTGTTTGATTGAAACATTTTATACATCTTGAGAGGTATTATTAAAACGTTTGTTATTATTATTGTTTCGTGCAAATTCGATTGAACACAATTTAGAAAAGGAGACTCACTTTAGTTACAGATATAAAAATTAAGTATTTTATTTTGTGATGTGTTTTGACCCCAGTAGTCTTATTCGAATGTAGTGAATAAATGTACACTTTTCACCTCCATGAAATATTCACTTGTGCAAATTACCCATTGAAAATTTTAGGTTCTCAATAGTCAACAGTCCACTTTTCAGAAAATTAGTAATGCAAATCAGCTCATGCTGTATGCAAATACATTGTCATTAGAATCTATCCGTCATAATGGGCAACGCTAGTCATAGGGAAGGATCAGAAGTTCACTTATGAAACTGTTACGCGCAATCGCTCTTGGTTTACAAACTAAAATATTTAGAAGCTAATTGAGATAAAGAAATATTTAACACATAAAATACATTTTGATGTGTTAATTATTATAAACATATATTAAAATGAAAAAAAAAATTGTATAAAGAATTGTTTGTCAATTCAACATTTTGCAACGAATATATTTTTATTTGTTTTTACTCTTTGGTGTTCGGATTTTTGGTCCGACACCGAAGTGGCATTAAAGAATTCGAAGAACGCTAGTATACAATGTTGACTGTATTATATTGCAAACCGAAGCTTTTTGTAGAGTTATATCCAGGATGTTATACCCTTAAATAATACCTTATTAGAGCTCAAATTCTTTTTAAAATATTTATTAATAATTTCCAGAGAACTACGCTGAAAATACACGCTTTCGTTTAATCTATTGCATCGCCTCTCGTGATCTACCGAAATTACAGTACACCTCAGTTTCAGTACAAGTTAATGAATTTCCCCCATCCCGTGGCTCAACACGCAATCAAGGTTTTGTCAATTACTCTGCTTTCTTGTTTTACTTATCCTTTCATCAAGCAGTTAGCGTGGGTTTATGAGTTCTTGCTAAATACCACAGCATGCTGAGTTATTCGTAAATCTTCAGTTACGTAGTAGCTAATTGCCTCTTGTTTGATGAACGAGGATGTCGTCGACGTTTGAAGGGCAATTATATGGTTCCTTTTTAAGGAAATGCCCACTTAAGCCAGTCTGAGCTTTTTCAAACTGTATAAAGTTATCTTAGATGTTTAAATCGGATTTTGGAGGATATATAGAAAGAGGACTTTAGTGAAAAAAAGGGGGAATTACTCTTTTTCTCCTTTTTCTTTCTTTCTTTGTTATGAGTTGCTATTCACGAAAAATGTATTACAAATATTCCTCAAAGTTCTTTTATTTTTTAATAAAATTATATATTTAAAATCTTTTTGTGTTAATTTAATGATCGAACCATATTTTAACAACGTAACATGGTGAGGGATCAAATATACCATTAAAAATAGTCAGAAATATTGTTCAAGTGTGAGGTAAATATTTCACAAGTTATTCTCACTTCTTGAATCCCAAATATTTAGAACCACGTTACTTCAAGTTACTGCAGGTAAGGGTGTGAGATTCACCTAGAAGATCACACTTGTATTTTACTTCAGGGTAGGGTGGGTAGATTAGGACCGGACTGGAAGATGGCCCTTTTCCATCCTGGATACAACCAAGGAACTCTACGAACCACTGAAATTCTCTGTTTTAGAAGTCAAACTCAGTGTATCACAGTAAATATATGGTGATACTTCGTCATTTAGTACATTCTGCATAGAATCAGTGGTAGCAATTTCTGTGCGTATGTTTAATTTGTTATTGAACGCGGTTATATATAAATTATTATCGTCACAGTTTTCTTTTATGAAAATACTCGTTACTTTGTGCGTATTGAAGGTATTTTTTCCTCATAATAATTAATATTTAGAGTGCTCTAATTTCATCTAGTATTCACTACAAAAGTAATTTAATAAATTAAACATTTTTAATTGATATAACAACATGAGAGGGCCAACACGTTGACGGATTCGTTTCAATAAATCTTTATTAATACTGGTTTTGAGTATTCGCGGAGAACGTGGTAAAAGATAATTGAAAAAATAGAAAATAAAACTGTACTGAAGTGAGAAGTGCTAAGCCAATTTGCGAAGCCTCCGGACGCTTTCTGCACACTTTCTTCACTCCGTATCACAGTCTAATGAGGTAAGTTTTGCTCATTGAAAACATTTTGATGTTATCTAATGTTTTAATTACTTGGTGAGCTTTAATATACATTATACACTTGACGTCAAAAATTTAGAAATTTAATTCACTCCATTTTAGTACAGAATGTAGGCAAATATGAGAAAACCACTTACTAACATTTCTTTCTTTTTAAACTGTCTACACCGCTAACGAGACTTTGTAAGCAGATATATACCAAATATGGGAACATCGTGTATCTTAGTATCTTCGATCCCTAAGTACTACTGTGTGGAGAAGTCACAGTTCAACCTTCCGCACCTCCACACTGAGAAAAGTTTTCAATTCGATTTCCATCACTTATTTCAGACTAATTTTTAGGTAACATTTCCCACTGACACACAACCTCTTCCTCATTCAATCAAGTTACGTGGTACACTATAACAGCGATGGCGAATCTTAACCACATAAAAATAAGTCATTAAATAATATAAATATTTTGACAATGAATGACATGTTTTCATTCATCACCAGTGTAAAGCATATTTGATAACATTAATTTTATAGAATAATAACACATTTTCGGTTTCTCATTAGTCACGTTTAAATGTTAAATGTGGTTTCAAAGAATTTTCTGTGAAACGTTCAATCTGCGTACTGCCGCAACCTATTCCTTTGCGAGAATTAAACTTTTCCTTAAAATGATCACTTTTGTTGTTTCATTTGATCCTAATTATCGTTCGAGAAGATCTTAACAAGACTAATTCGCAGATGTACCCTTAGGAATTCTTGAGGGTTAGCTACACTCCTGAGAAATCTCTACTTTAGTTCACTTTTTCTCAAAGTCTTTTTCTCTTATCCCACCTTTTCTCTGCCTCGTATCATCTTAGTCGCCTCAGACCGGCAAGTGCTTGGAGAACTTTCTCTAGTTTTAATATCCGCAGTTCTTTGTCAACGGCCAAGAGTTTCGTTTTTAATTACATTAATAAATTCACGAGCTCCCTCTTATTAATTCAGGAAATATTTAACTCATTCAATATTTTAGTTATTCGTTTTAAGCAGTTTTTCAACATCCGAGAAAAGTTTACCCTTTAATGTAAAAAAAACATGGAAGGGTTCATTACCTTGACCAGTTCGGGTTTCTAATTCTCCAAATGAGGCCAGTTTTCCTGTGTTTCTTAGAATTAATTTTAATATTAATTTTATCACTCTGATTTGTGGACGTAGATTATTATTCCATATTGTATGACTTTTTACGATATTGAACAACGAACGCAAGTAATGTGAAAATTAGAGATTATTTTTAGAATGTCAATTCTTCCAATTCAACAATAATGTCTATTTGTTAATTTTACAGTACACAATGCACATTTATGTATTTTACTGATGAAGATGTTGGTGAATAATATTAATATACACCGTCCCTGTTATGCAATAATATGTTCAGAACTGTTTGGTCCACATATTTTATTTATAGTGTATACAATTTATGAAAATATATCAATTTTTCTATGCAAGTAACGAAACTTATCGAGCTTATTCAGGCGAGAGATTCTAGATTGCAGACGGAAATTCTGCAGCGATTAAAATTGTGCAAACGTTCCGCCACAGCAAATCAGTTGTACATACATTCTGGATAATCCAATACTGAATATCCAGTATTGGATTATATAAATATTTTTATGCAATCATTTCTAGATATGCTTGCTTTCCTGCTCACGATAGGGGAATTGTGTAATACTATGAATCAACAAAGAACTGATATTGATACAGTGTCACTGGCTCATGAAATAATGATATAAGCCGAAAATTAGGCTAATCCTTGTAATACAACATATCAATTAATAATGGTATTATGATGGAAAAGTTTTAAAAATAGACTAATATATTTCAGTAAACATAAAAATAGAGGGCTTTGAAACTAAACAGTCTTGTCTCGTCTCCTGGAACATCCCTTTTTGACGTCTGGGTAACTCATTAAGAAGGCCATATGTCCATATACTTCACTTTAAGGTTCAGACATTCTATTGTTTGTGTGATTTGTTTAACGTCGTAGAAATGCTACATGTGCCTTCAAAGCGATAGGAGTAATATCATTCAGCAAGTGATAAAAAAGATAAAAAAAGAGTGAATTTAACTGAATTTAACAAATTTGAAAATTATTGCTAACTTAATCATACAACTATCAGTCTTTAAGTATTTGACACTGGGAGGTGCGAGAGTCTTCGTAAGTGTAAACACAGCCGACATTAGGTGTAATGAGAGAACATCACCGCTTTAAGAGAATGTTAAGCCCTTACAGTGCATACGATGAATGCGGGACTTGCATCTGATGAAAGAGTAACCTTCGTTCACTTCACTACAGCAGCGGCTGCGTTTGACATCGAGCGAACGTAAAGTTCAACCCACGGTCCGTCAACAGTAAACGTATAGGCTTCAGCGATGCGTATAGAATGTTCCCAGTAACTAATATTTGAATCAATGCTATCGTATAAAATTGTGCACAAGATACTCTCGTTCAACAGTGTTATTTTAAAAAAATAGCAAGTTTACATTGCCGATGAATACGATTACATCGCATCAAGTGCGATCGTGGACTGCATCTGGCTCAATAGTTAACTAATAACGTGTATTATTTCTGAAATTTATTAGGGAGTTTAAGGACCCTGACTGGATCAAAGTGAGTGAGAAAACCTGATTGGAGCTACTCTAGCTATTCGCGAACCTAGTACAAGTCTCATGTATGTCTCCCAGTCCAGTGGGAGAGCGAGCGAAACGCACTCAAGCAGCAAAGTGGCAGCTCGGAATTTTACTTAAGAGCTGTTTGACTGTAAAATGACGGTACGGACGTTTACTAGCAAATTTACGAATTGTGAAGATAACGTTCCGAACTAGATAAAAAATGTGATTAAAAATAATAATTTCTGAACAAACCAGCANTGATTGTGAGATAACCTTGTAGTCTGTATTGTACTCTTAATCATAATCGTTTTAACAATGCATTATTTTATTCATAATTTGTCATTAATTTCAAATTGAACTGACTCGTAATAACTTCGAAAAATGCCTTCCAGGTCGCTTGATGAACGAAGTTCATTATCATGTTCAAAACCTAATTTGTTTTTCCTCGGACGTTTATAAAATCAGAATTACATGACTCCAATTACCAAAGATCCATCCCAAATTAAATATTGAATTCAAAAATGTAAAATATTTTCCGATGTGACAACGTTATTCATCCTCAGTCATTTGCGAACCTAAAATACATTTTCCTTGACGGAAAACTCAGCTTCTCGCTTCGGTTGATGGAATTTCTGGATTTCCATCTAAATTAATCTCATGATAACCTGCTTTAGCGATGGAGTTAATTGAAGATCAGCTTTAGTCTCTCCTCCGACGCTTCCCTGATTTCATCGTGTCGCCATCATTCCAGGAGTTGAGAGTATTTCGAAGTTCTCCTTCTGCTGCCGCGCAGACGTGTAGCGACGGTTGGTTCACGATGTGTGAAACCAGTGGAGCGCGTCTGTCTTTAATGCTTCTGTTTCAAACCTAACTGCTTAAACTTTTTGATCGGATTAGAGTCGTCTTGTACCCAGTAGTGTTTACTTTTCAAATTAAATATTACTGTGCACACATCGATATACAGAGTTAATTGTGCTTATGATTTCACGCATTTAAATCACGGGTAACATTTCCGAACAGATAATAACAGCCGAGTAAATTGCTCGGAAAATTGAATGTAACTAACATTCTCTAGTGTAATATGAACGTTTACTCTTATTTAGTAAGATTATTTTATTGATCATAATAATACCGCAGATACTGATTTCCCCCATTTGCTAGTTGTAGGCAAGTTTTACTCGGTTTCATATTTAGCAGTAACAATTTACCGGACTTGTAAGAAGCGTCAAAGCTCTCATGTATTAGGACTCAAGTAGTGAGATAAAATTATTTCAGACAAATGTGTCAAGCAGATTCTTTTCTCCAAAAAGACTGTATAAAGGAGTAAAAACTTATGGAGTGGAGGTATGTACGTAAAACGTTGTCAGTTGGGATGTACACTCTAGTATAAACCCGTCATCAGCGCCATAAGACGATGACATTGGAACTAATTCAACTGATTTAAAAGATGCGATTCCCTGAATCCTACACGTATATTGTAATTGTTTACATTTACATTTTCCTTGCAGCAAAGTTTTACCACTTCGAGTGTAAAGAGTTATAGATTTGGCGATTTTTTTTACAGCTTTGTGTAAGTTTAAAAAATGGCACGCGTATGTAGTGTGGACAATTGTTTATACAGTAAAACACATACAATTAGGAAACAAAAAGGGACATTGTTTAAACTACGAAAGCTAAGTACCTGTATTAATATATTTTATGTAAAAATTCTATAATTATTGTATTGGAGTACGTAATTTCATTATACGTACAGAACAGAATAATACTAACAACACCATAACTCCACCTTTTGAGTCTAACTAAGGAGTCTATATGCGTAGGACTTCGGTGCGTCACATCATTCAATCTGTTAACATAGCTCCAATGTTACCGTCTGATGGCACTGATGACGGGTTTGTACTTCCCTACTGACGACGTTTTTCGTACACATGGAACCCTATACCCACCTACGAAGTTTCCGCTCCTGTACATAGTCTCCTTGCTTTTCTTAGTGCAATGTTTACATTTTGTTTTTCGGAAAGGAAAAGGTGAATGATACAACAATCGAAAATCAACACTCCTTTTAAAGTTCTGAAGTACGATTCTTCATCTGCGTGATTTGCTCCGTCCGATTATGCAGAATACGAGCTATTCTTTTCCGAGACATTGGCGCACTTAAGTGTGCGATGGGAAGGGAATGGCTTTGCCTTACAGCAGGGCAGGGACTACCGGCACGGTGAGGGAGGCTCTGATTCTTCTATGAGTACAGAGAAGTATTGAAAAATTCACAATCATATTACACCATTCATGTTCCTTTAATTTCAATATTTTTACACCTTTCTCCGTTTTTTCGTGGGATATAAAGTAGAAATGAAAGAAATACACAAACGAGTCTCAGGAGCATCTTCAAAATGATGGTGAATGAGCCACGATGAATCATCACGGTAGTCACCATTTCAAATTATCACGATGGTCTTGTTTGAAGACAGTTATTATTTCCTATATTGTTACACCACGGGACGCTGTTTGAAGTTTCGAATGTAGTTGATCGCATAATTGATGTCGATTTGCTCATTTATTGAAATAAATGAGACAAACCAAAAGTTAAAATTTAAATTATTTAAACATTACCCAATTATCCCAGCAACTGCTACCACTTTACGAATATTATTAGCATGGAAATTAAATCAAAAGTCAAACTATCCCGAAGGTCTATGGGGTTCGCGGAGAGTATTTAATTTAATTTAATTTAATTTAAATTTATTGTCAAAAAACAGTACAGACTGCGTATGATCACGTGGAGGACAATAAACTAATTTACTCTCCGGAAGCAAGCAAGGGACCATCCCATCAATTCCGATCAAGGGCCCTAAGACAGAGGCGGATTCAAAAGAAATTCAGCAAAATTTCCTAGATAAGATAAAAAGTTAGCTGCGAGTTATAATACATATATAATGTAAATATGTTTGTAATTTAACGCAAATATGTTTGTAAATTTACATCTACAAGTTATTATCGAACTATAGATTATTCTGAGTATAGTGTTTAAAAATCATAAGAGTTGAAAAAACACTAAATTCACGATTTATTGTTACAATTAACACGCCCCTAGACAAAGCCTAGAGAACCTGTATAAGAAATCCGCCTCTATCCGAAGGAAAAACGGAAAAAAACCCGGGCCAGGATGGGGCTACAGAATTAATGTACACAACCATGTCAAAGTTGAGTACACATAAAACTAAATTAATATGAGCCAAACGGTAACACAACAGCAATTATTTGACCTCGGTACTAGAAAGAGGAGATGTGGTCGTATCTCGCTCCGACCGGTTTGACCCCAGGAAAGACTCTGGTACTGATTTTACAGCAGGCTGAGTAGGCCTGGGAGCCAGTCTGGATGTTGAGGTGTGATGAAAATCCCTATTTGAACCCCAGCCATCCAGCCAGCAGCTTAGCGCTCTACCCACTGAGCCACGCTGACATGGAAATTAAATAATTAATAATTAATGGTGTATATTTAAGTTGATAGTATAAAAAGAAATTAGCATTATCGAAATTAACAGTTTACAACTTAAGAGTCAAAACATTTTTTTGTGATAGGTCGTATAAGTTTTTTGATTCTAACAGTTAATCTATTTTATGTTTATTGCCATTCAGGAGTAAAATAATAACATTTCATAAAAGCACGTGCGAACCCATTGGGATATATAAACGTCTCTTATATTTGGCTGGTAAATAAATCGAAATAAAATACCCCGTGAATACCGAGCGCGTAACAAAGAATATTCTGATGAGAGTATTTGTGTTCTACCAAAGATAAACAATATCGAGCACATTTCAGATAACATTTGATGACCAGGAAAACTCATTTACCAAATTCGATGTATCAGTTCAAAATCTTCCGACGTGTTTCTCGTAGGTTAGGTTTCCAATTAATTTTCTCCGCTGTCTACTACACAAACAGTTTTCAGAGTCAGTTTCGAGCTGATAGATGTTCTAGAAAAGTTATGTGTGATAAATGGAGTGAATTCTACGGACCAAATGACGGGACAATAAGGTAAATGAAGTTCTACCCGCGAAAGTTTTAGCGTGATGTTTACACACTTCTATCAAACATGCTAGGATTTCGTATTGTCTGGCCCAAATGAGACGGATCAACCCCAATTTTCACCTCAACGTGTTTCAAATTTTTAAAATCATTTCTGACTTATGTGATTAATGAAACTGATGGTCAGTAAAATATATAAACATGTGATGTTTGAGTTTTGAAAGCTAATGTTATACCTTTTCGTATTCCCTCTTTTCTCTACTAGTAAATAAAATGACTTTTTTCCCAATCGTTGTCCTTTATGATAGAAGTAATAGTTCACGTCTTAAAATTCTAAGTTTTATGATTTGAACACTCTTACGAAAAATAAGACTTGATGTTATGAAAGTGGAAGAAATTAATGAGAAAATAAGCGGGATAAAATTTGTGTCCACACTTACTTGGGACTTGTGATTTAAATGATAATATTTCTTTGAAATTAAAAATTTAACAAATTTAAAATCATGAAATAGGTTTTTTATGAAAAATAATACATAGCTAAGCTCAATGTTTGCTCGATTGCTTTAGCAGAATTCCAATTCTGGTTCTTTTCCTGTTTTCCTCTGGCGTCTAATGAATTGAATTGCCTTTTATTATCTAGCAAAACAAGTAAATTTTAGACGATTAATCACTTCCATTACCCTTAAAATAAATTAACAATTAGTCGCTTTCTATGAAAGAAAAGCTTTTTACAACCACTTTGAAAGGTGATTTACCTATTCTAACACAATACCGAATTCGATACGTTTCGCGATCTCAACTTCATAATTGTGTCGAGTCCCTGTTGGCCCAAAAGTGAAAAAACGCTATACGAATTTAATACCCAAATAAATTCGCTCATTACTCCAATAATAATTAATGAAATATTTTTTAGAAATAAATAAAACTTTCATTTAACTGTAATTTCTTGGAATAGGTCACAAATTGGAAATTTTCTTCGAGCTTGCCAACTTTTGATATAAAACATACTTACAGAAAACGAAAAGTAATCTTTAGAAGACAAGCAAATTACAAACAAGTTTTACACAAATTACAAAAAATTATCATGTACTCACAGTACACAATTTTACATGCCTAGTTGAGGATTTCTAGTTTTGAATTTTCTCACCCATCCTCCAAACACACATCAGTGTTGACGGAACATCAGTACATCCTGACAACGGTGCAACGTAACTCTCGAGTTGTATTGTGGGGTTTTACGGCTCGTCGACGTCAAAGGTCATTGGAGCCCTAAAACGTATACAGGTAGGGAAATTGCAGTTACGCACTAGGGAGAGCCAACATGACTCCCCGCGTGTGGGACGCCGAATGACTCAACCATACCTACTAAAAACCCTCCTGAATTACAACATACCAAAACATATCTCAAAACATACATCAAAACATTGAGGACAAAAAATTAGGGGGACAAAAATGAGGAAAATGAAAGATACCCTAGCCCTAATAGCGTCGGGATCGAAAAGAATAAGAGGTGACCAAGGGAGGTCAGGAAAGAGAAAGGAAGGAGTCTAGCACAAGTAAGTGGAAGTAATGTCAGACTCAGCTTGGGGCCCCGTGTTCGTCAAACACGTACTTACTAGATGCAAGTCCCCTGGGGGTCGAGTTGTAATTACAGTTAAATTACCAAGAGGTAAAAAACGACGATTGATAATTTGTATATTAGTTTGTACTTTATAACGATTAACGAAAAGCACAGAACCTAAATTAAAAAACAAATCGTGACCGCGTCAATGTAATAGCAAGAAATTTCCTTCGCGAGAGACAAGTGAAAATTAAAAATAGCGTACTGCCTCGTCTAGAGCAATTCAAAGAATTTCACTGTTTGATGAACATTCGTGAAAAGGTGTAGATTTTCATTCTGGAGAAACAAACTTCCTAACTTTTATATATAAATATATATACAGCATGGTGAAAGGAGCATTTTTGAGTTTGACTAACTGAATAATTTTGTCGTTCATATTTTTTACCCTTATCCGTGTTTCTAATTGAAATGCTTTTCTTTTCTGCAGGTGAGTGTTACTGAACGTCTTGACATTTTATGAATGCCACTTCTCACTTATGGATATGTATTGCTTATAATTTCCCAAGGATTTGTTTTAATCCAGTGTGAACATTGACATTGGAAAAACATAGCAGACCTCGTGGTAAATGATGTGTTATCTTTTGAAACTTAAGGCTAATAAGCTATTTTCTTCTAATAGTAAACAACCTAATAATCGGAAGTGAAAATCACAAAATATAATAGCCATGGAAATTTCTACAGTGTGGATTTATATAAAATAAGAAAATAATATAAACTTGTAAAAACTGCACAGAGTTTAAATGTAAGCACACCATATTCCCAACTATATCCTTTCAATCTATTGTTAGTCGCTACTGGATATTTTGAGAAGTAGTACTCTCAGACACAAACAAAGGAGAGGATATTACTTACAGATTATGAGTAAATTGAGTAAAATATAATTTAGAACTTAGTGTTAAAGTTTTAGTATACTGCGTTACTTTCATGATTTTACAGGACGGGTTTAAGAGGATCGTGGAATGACCTATCTCTTAGGGAGGAATATCTGCTTGTTGTAACTGTTTTGGATCTGTTCAGAAAAAAAATAGAATTTTGATATCTTGCGTTATCCTATGCGTGTTCGTAATAAAGCTGTTAGGTAGTGAGCTGTGTTTTTTTCATAATTAGCTGTATTATATATTTAGCTGTATAAAAGAAGAGCAATCTTTATGCAGAGGTTCCAGCATTCGATGCCGATAGTTAAATACGTTATTTTCAGTTTATCATAACATTCATCGAAACTAATTGTTTTTATTTGTGTTTTAAGATAAGTTTCGTATTTTAAAATATTTTAAATCAATCTCTACAAATGACCTTCGTAGTCATTTAGCACGGCACGTCTTTTGGTTCCAACTCTGTAAACATGCTTAATGTCAATTGTACGAGTAATCTAATACTAATATATTCATACTAATATTANTGTTATGTCGGAGTTGGATTACTTTTGAAGTTGGGGTGGAGGGAGGGGTAACCCTACAACACTCATGGATGGAGTAAGAAGGGAGAGTCATGTATAAATGTTTGCGCCAGTCTAATTGGTGACGTTTAGATTGATTTGTTTCTCTCTTCGACAGTTACAAGTTGCTTGTTCAAGGCTGTCGTGCTTTTGGAAATGAGACTTAAAATGGTGTATACAATAAAGCTTATATTATACTTGTAATATTATGAATTTGTAAAATTAGGATGCAGAACGTATGTTTTTAAGAAAGTAAAATTATTTTAATCTTACATGATTCATGTAGATAGATTTTATTTTTTCCTGAATAAAAGGAGACGGGAAAATCAAGGGAAACGTCGGATGATCAGCTAGTGAGTACATAATTTTATAAATTGATACCAACTAAAGTTTTCGAATTACTTTGTAGAGGTAGAGTACGTGTAACTGACACTACCAATGACGTTAGATGAGTGGTTCAAAGTTCAGAGAAAGATGTGGATGCTCTAGTTCCGTAAGTGGCCTGTTCATCGGTTTTATCGGATTCCTTTTCCCGATACCTCGCGGTTCCTTTGCAGATGAAGATGCGTGTGCCGCTTCATCAAAGGTTCTATAGCACACGTTCTACGCTAGTGATTCACCTTCATTCCACAGAACGCGTAAGCGTGTAAGAGATAACGTTCATTAAAATAAATAAACTTAGGGTGGGACCAGCTCTAATTATTATAAAACATCTTTATAAACAATTGTTATGAAAGTGAAATACCTTTCTCGGATGTCCGATGACTCATAAATAAAATTGATGTAAAAACACTAGGGGAAATTTATTTCAAATCAAAGTAAACTCACCTCACTTTCATGATTTAAAAGTTGGTCTTATTTCGTAAATAAGTGTTTTCTCGAAAAGACGCAATGTACTTCACCATCAATTATAATTGCAACGATTTCATTTAAATGATCTGTGAGATATGCTTTTCAAGTTGAAATCACAATAAGTACATGTTACTCTGTTTATTTATGGTGGTTTAAGATTTGAGTGATTTAATTCTATGTACGCTAGTACTATCATAGGTATTAATTCAATAGAATATTCGGTAAAAAGTGACAAATTTTATAACAAAATTTTGTGCCCGGAACAATGATTACGTGTAACTTATCAAAAGAGGGAAAAGCTTAACTATTTTAAAAACTATACAATACAGGGTTCTTAAATATATTTTTTGAAATATGGACGAGACACCCTTCCATTTTGTTTAGACTTTCATAAAGATTTAAGATTTTTAAGCTATACTGTAGGGGTCTCTTCCGAGCTTTATAAATTTGAAATTTCGGAATTTTAAGACTTGTTACCGACCTCTAAAGTATTGAAGATATGACATTTTGTCGGGAAACCCTTATTTCTTAATTACCATCCTACTATATAATTTACGTAAATGTATCTACTACTTATTAACATATTTTCATTTCCATTTGCACCTCTTGTATTTTAACCACCAAATCTCTTTTAATTTCCAATTATTTCTATTAAGGAATGTTATATTTGCATAAATATCTCTAACATAAATTTTCGTGTTAGGTTATCACCGGTACATCACTGAAAGATACCTTAAGGTCAAGGATAAAACTACTTCCAGTCCTTTTATCATGAGTCATCTACTTCAGCTATCTTCATAAGCCCCTATCATTTCCCCATCACACAAAAAATATTCTGAATTATTGAATAATTTTATAATTCGATTATTCAATGCGTTTTAAATTTCAAACGCTAATTTAAACATGTTATTTTATTCGAAAGATTTCATAAAACCTTCATTATGAAAATTCATAGTTTTTTATCGTAATATTTTAATTCGTTTTCTGGTTGTCTTTCCACGACCATAAAAAATACGTTGTCTATAATTGAGTGATACGGAAGATGCAATGAAGCATCGCGGACAGATACAATGCGAGCGTATGCACTACTGTTTCTCTGAGAGAGAAGAGAAAACTATGGGTGGAATGACTTTACTGGTACCTGCAAAAATTTACTCTGTTCATCAGCAATTGTATAGCCCGGGACATTTTCAAATTTAGTTAATTTTCCTTGATTAGCCAAATAGATTTCAATGTAAATAAAGTTCCATACGTTTTGTCAGCAAAAATGTTGGAAATATTATACACATATCAATCACATATACATACTCGATGTTCTTTGTGCAAATTGAGTGACATCTCTCGATTGTTGAGCTTCCATGAACTATTTATTCAAACCTCATAGGTCCATTTAAAATTCACGCCTTTGAGTCATTGGTAGTGTCAGTTACACCTACTCTACCCCTACAAAGTAATTCGAAAACTTTAGTTGGTATCAATTTATAAAATTATGTACTCACTAGCTGATCATCCGACGTTTCCCTTGATTTTCCCGTCTCCTTTTATTCAGGAAAAAATAAAATCTATCTACATGAATCATGTAAGATTAAAATAATTTTACTTTCTTAAAAACATACGTTCTGCATCCTAATTTTACAAATTCATAATATTACAAGTATAATATAAGCTTTATTGTATACACCATTTTAAGTCTCATTTCCAAAAGCACGACAGCCTTGAACAAGCAACTTGTAACTGTCGAAGAGAGAAACAAATCAATCTAAACGTCACCAATTAGACTGGCGCAAACATTTATACATGACTCTCCCTTCTTACTCCATCCATGAGTGTTGTAGGGTTACCCCTCCCTCCACCCCAACTTCAAAAGTAATCCAACTCCGACATAACATCAGAAATGTCTGTATTCATCTCAGCAAGTCAGGTAGAGGGAACTCATTCGCCCGGAGCCACGTCGCGCCGGTGGAACTTCTGCTTCCGAGGCAAGACACAACGTGGGCAGTGCGACTCCACCATATAATTTAAATGCTTGTAAAATCTAAACTATTCGTCCAAATTTTATGATTTAAAGACTTTTATTAAATGCAAAAAACAAAAAACCCATTAAATGTAATGAAGATTTCTTTTTCTTTCTTCTTAAATTGAAATATATCACTTTTATTTTTTAATCTTTCTTGATAACATATGTTAACTTTCGAAGATAGATATGCTGTTGCAGACTTTTCTGTTGAACTCTTTTGAGGAGATCTATATTGCAATTCACAGTTGACTTTTATCTATAACCGTTTCGGTAGCGTAAGCTCATGAAATTGCTGGACATAGTATAACTGACTTAATTAATAAACGAGTCTGTAATTAATTATCCTGGATTTCACGAGGCTGCATTTTCCCGCCAGAACAATCTACAATAACTTGACATTATATACTATCCAAGTAATCGAGCCATATGGACAATCGATACGCGGTCAACCTGTGACGTCACGACTCCACGCTATCGATCGATCGATCGCGTCAACTGTGCGCAGCTACAAGCATGCCACGACAATTGGACCGTCGTCACTTGCCACAAGTCACCCGACCGTTGATGATCTTTACACTTGCCATAAGTCACTCGACTGGTCATTATCTTATGTCATCACTCTTCATTTGGCAGTCATGACATGTGGGCATTCACTTGCCAAAACTCATCGGAGGAGTCAATATCAAATATATCACAGTACACTGATCATTCGGCACGCAAGCCGACGACTTCCCCTTCACTTTCTACCAGGAGACAGCTGGGAGAATTATTTTCAACCGACAACTGCACCTCCCGTGACCATCGGCACGCCGTCCCACCAGGTAGAATCGACACGAGCAATTTTGACCTCGACTTCAACTGCACATTAACTCAAAATCATCAAATCGACGCCAACCCAACGCCATCCAGGCTGAATCTTAGAAAAATCGGATATCATACTCTCACCTGAACTTCCAGTTTTGTATTCTTTTATTGGTTACTTCTTCTACATTTCAGTTTTGTATCATTTCATTTGTAATGCTATATCTTGTTAGTTGCAATGTTTCATGTCATTGAATTGTTTTGTTGGCATGTCCAGTTTTCAACGTCCACTGTTACGGAAATTCTACATATCTGAGCATTTCTGAATGGTCTCAAGTAGGATCTGATCTTAAAAGGCTCGTCGTGCTGTCACTGTCCACCTGCGCCGACGCAGTTTCATACATTCTGCGTCCTAAGAAAATCTCGCCTTTAAGTTAGTAACTAGGGAAAGCTCCCCTAGGTGTCAACTAGTGCTGGTACTGCCATCTGGTGGTAATTCATAGAGTTAGTGTGTAGTACCTGCCGTGCCGCCAGAATGAGGACTAAGGCCGCAGGAAGGGAGGAAATGATGGCGGCGACAGCGTGGTCTTGGCTCTTTTGTGTAGTGTTCATGTTTCATTTTGTAGTACAATGATCGATGAGTAAAGAACTGGCCTTGAGACTTTCATCTTCAATTATATCCGTGACAATGTAGCTATCCTCTTCAGTAAATGTTTTAACCAAGTGGCAAATTCGATCCAATGCGCTTTCATCTCATGTTCAAGCAATTTTGTCGTGATCGACTTCTTGTCAAATATTCGTTCTTGGTGTTGGTGAATCCATTTCGCTAACACCCACCTCATCTACTTCCCTCATATTTTGGTCCTTCGAAACCCATCACCTCGCCCTAAATGTACGAGCAATTTTTCCTCGAATTCTGTACACCAGTAATAACTCTTGTTGTGAAGGATAAAGATACGCGCGTACTGCTCAGCCCACGGACGGACGTCGTGACATTCTGAAAGTGCGGAACGCTTCGCGCACTTGTTCGTAAATTCCCGAACCTGGCTGGGTGAAGAAACCGTTCACTCTCCAAGGCCTACGAGTGTTATCTGCTCCCTATTCTACTCTGATCACTCATCACAGTACAACAAAATCGAAGCGACGAATATCTGGTCCTTGCGGGTCCCCGCAGTCTTAATCTGCTAATGAACCTCACGGAAAGTTTTATAACCCTCCCGACACCCCAAGATTTTCCTCTCGGGTCTTTTCGCAAGCGCCGGCAAGTGCGTGCCGATTCAGTGGATTCATACCAATGCAAAGCAATGGAAAGAACTTTTGGGAAATCCGGAACGGCGGTGCCGACCGTCCCAGTGCGCGCGTAGCTAAAGGAGATGAAAGTTAAAGAATGTCAGTAGGCATTCGATTTATTGTCAAGATTGTCCGTTCAGCACATTTTCCGACAGTTTCTCTTACAACAGGAGACGAGCATTCAATGAGGTTGTTTGTTTTGTATCACTCGATTTCCGTGAACTAAATGTCGTTCTGACCCAATTCCTACACATTTATCGATTGTATCCTCGTATAGCATTCACCAGAATTCATCTTTGTGGAAGCGATCTTCCGAATTGAAGGACAAATGCAAATTCAAAGACAATTCACTTTGATTTCATATGCTTTGTTCTATCATCTCAAAATATTGTCTGAAGGTCTCACAAAGAGTAATACGTACAAACTAGGTTGTACATACAATTACGAATTGACATTATTATAGAATAAGAAAATTTTATGTTCTGCGTGGTTTATCAGTATTTTGAATTCAGAAAATGAACAAAGCAATAAATATGGTTTAATAATTTATTTGTTGTGTTGAAACGAAACATTTTTTCTATGAACTATTCAAAACGTTCATGGTTCGAAAGTTTATGTTTTAACTATGTACAAGATTGGAAATTGTACGACCTTATAAACAAGTTATGAATTTATGAACAATTTTGAAACGAACTTTTAAAATTATTATCAAAATATGGAGAAAATCTGATTGACATGATATAATTTGTTACAAGTATTTTTTATGTTCATTACGAGTTGTGACTCGAATCTTCTGAAAATCTTCAACAAAATGCTCCTAGGATACATGTACTATATCCACTCCAATATTCGTTAATCACAAGTTCTTTATCTCAACGAGTGACAAGAAATTACACAGTAAAATGGTTAGGTTTTATCTTGTATTTCCGGGGAATTTTTGAGATTATTATTAAATGAGAGGTTTAAATAGTTGGGTACAGGGTTTTGATGATATTTGATACCAACAAATGCTAAGTCAATAAAATGATTCTGTTAGACGTAATTTTTCTTTACCAAAATTTCAGAATGTAGTTATTTTATTCGTTTGTGCCTCAAACTTTCGTTAACAATTAAGAATTACGAAGGTTTTAATGTGTAAAATCAATGTGACGTTATTTGTCGTAGATTTATTTCTCCTTTCATCCTCATAGTCATGCAATCCTTGATTATTTATATAGTTGTATTCGTTTCAAATATGTCAACCTTTTCCATGTATCAAGACTTTTGTGTCCACTCACCTATTAAAATAAAACCAGAACAGAAATTTCATAGGAATTTCAGAGAATATTGAATAGAAATTAACCGCATAATGCATTTATCTCACGCGACTCTGCTTTAGATTTATGTACTTATAGTATTACTTTATATCAATCATATATTCTTTGACCCACATACGTCAATGAACAAACACTTCCTACATTGTTTTATCAATTTCATTGACATTGTTTCAGGACTAATCCCGTAAATCTATCAATATGAGAATGAACGGGCTTCGTTAGAATTAAAATTCATATATGATGACAAAACACACACCCTATCTCTCTCATTTAAATAAACGAGGGTCGCTTCATGTCCAGTAAAGCCCCAATTTTATAATTTGCGCCAGTTTTAATACTTCCAACCTTTGATAGAATGGACTATTGTGCAGTTTTAATGTATTATTCTTTAAACAGTGCTCAAATATAACTTCAAAAAATACAAATAATTGTAAAAAAGAGTATTTTATGTCATAAATTCTTGCAAGGATTAAATCTGTAGATATTCATGGTTTTCAGATATTAAAAACCTATTATTTTTCTATAACATTTAAACTTTAAGTGTTTTGTGGATCACGTGAGGGTGAATACGAAGTTTTGGTAGCACTGAAACTTTGAGGCAAATTCTATCTTGCCGTTGGAAAAATTTGCTCGATGTCCCGAGTTTTTGAAAAAAATATACATCCAGCTATATTGAATTCATATTTTTACGGAAAATAACAGTACTCAAAAACGTAGTACGACTTTAAAAATTAAACATAAATCTTTACAAAATATAAATTTGAACAAAAATTAGAAATTATAATATGTAACATTTCCGTCAGAAAGAGACGGATATCTTATCTGTTTTGTATTGATTATCTTCACTCATTATCTTGAATAACCCCTTTTCCACCTCTGCTCTTCTTCCCTCCCGACCATTCGTTCACTACATAACCATAGTGACATTGCTCGCGTTATGTTGCATTCCAAGCTTCCAAGTGAATTTATGTCACACGAGGGTCAACGGCATATTTCATTAGCGTACGTCATTATGTCACCAACTGCCCGTGTGTATATATTATTTGTGAGGGACAGTATGGGAGCTAGATGTAAACGGAAGCTCTAAACAGGGTCATCGTGTAAAGGGGAATACTTGTGATACGATACAGGGGGATACGATACGACCGGAGACATGCGTAGTGTATTTGTGAGGTTTAAACCTTCTTCAGGAACGACGTGAATTTTATTGACACATAAAGTGAGGTTCGTACAAGCTACGCACAATGATTTATATTCGAAAATCTACTTATCAAATATATTTACCTCACCGCATATTTACTTATAATGGTTTAGTTTATATACAAATTAAGAATATGTTTTCACATATCTTTGATTTCTTTTATTCACTGTGTTTCTGGAAAAAATCATCTCTAATTAAGTAAAACATATATATATATATATATATATATATATATATATATATATATATATATATATATATATATNGAAGTTACTGTTCAATTTTCTATTACTTAATATATACTCTAAGTCAGGTAATTTTGCCGAAAATTATGGAATATGGCTACCTAACACAATTACCAAGCATGATAAATTGAAAGACGTTTCAATTTATCATGCTTTGATAATGTTGCTAAAGCACCACAATTACCAAGTACAATTACCAACTCCTGCAAATTTTAATAATATCAGAATAAATACTAATAGTAGTCACAAACGCGACTATTTTCTGTAAAGAAACAGTTAATAATATAAGGAACAAAGACAGGTAATTTTCGCTCCACGTGTTTGACAGAGAAAGAACAGAATAGCGCCACAAGAGCATGTGAATTGAATTGGTATTCAAGGTTGACGATGGATTTAAGTTTGCAAAAATTTGCATGTCCTACCAACATAACGCGAAGTACAAAGATTTTTACTCTTATGGACAATGACGAAGTAAAACTGTTGGGTACATTGAGTACAAGCTCTATATCAACATCACGCCACATAGACTAACTATAAATAAATTAATATATAAATAATAATATTGTCAAAAGAGCTGTTACAAACTACCTGTGACCACGTTGAGAACAATACAGTAATTTACTGTGACTGATATATAATAAACCAATAAGAAGGGTTATTTACGTTCATGCTTTTTTCTTAAATATTCTCTAAGCAAAGAAACATGACTTCAAGTATAGACAAAAATAGAAGGTTTTTATACAAACGTGAATATGGTACCTCTATTCGTGAATACAGGTAAAATTCAAAATATCATCTTTCGTTCCAATTTATTCCTGTAACTTGTGAGTGATCGCGTGTGGTCGGTTCGACTTGCACTTAAGACCATATTTCCTCGATAAAAGATTATTCTAGTTATCTCTATACCGTTCAGTGAATTCATCCACAATGAATTGACATTGTTAAGGTTTCCACTGCTCAGTTTAGTAAGTGTTTAGTGAGCTGTACGTCTATTCCATGGAATACAACTCCTCATGATATTAGAGGACAAGGTGCACTCATCACAGACACGAAAATCGTCATTTCCTGCGCAAAACCTTATTAAGAGGCAAACGCCGCTAACAGCTCTTTCATACGCCATAAGACACACGAGTGAACATACTTCATTCAAGTAAATGTGGACTCTTCTCTGTTATCAATACAACTGTACTTGGTATCTTAACCATGCGTGACTCGCGGCGGTGCCTTATTTGCTTAATGAATATTGTCTTGTTATAATATTGATGAGTGTTTACGTGCATTTGGCGTATTAATTAATTGGGTTTACGTTTGGAGTATAATATTATAATATGACAATACCTCGTATAATTATAACTATACTTTGCCTTTTATGTAAATATTTAAAATTCTTCTGAATAACTAATTACTGATTGTCGTCCGAATGGACTACAATCATTGCGACCCTTTACGGTAGACTTGCTACACGACCGACCCAGAGTTGAAAGCTGAACTTAGAAAAAATATTTCTTTATAATACAAAAGACACATCTAAACATTTCGATTATCCATTTTTAATAGTATCTTATCTAAATGACTGGTTGAACAGTCAGCTACCTTTTGAAATCGTTACGTAACTGCAGTTATGATTTTTGTAAAAAAAATATATTTTAGTGAGAGAGAACTAAATAATTTGTTTTAATATTAATAATAGCTTTTTATCTTCTTTGATGAGTTATCATTCAGGAAATCGTTACTTGTATTTCGAGATTTATGGATGATAAGATATTTCATTACGTCTAATCTATTTTAAAATAAAATGAAATACATATGTTTCATAATCATATAATGTGAGAAAATACAGAATATTTGAACTTGCTTTCCTGAAATGTTGTACAAATATACTATTTATCGTTTTATTATATTTGAAATTCGTGCAATTTATTTCGAAATAAGTATTGAAACTAAATTACTTTTCCCTACAAAAATTTAATTATGTTCGCTGCCACCTCAAATGCATTGTGACGTTTTGAGTTCCTACCCTTTTCAGTTATGTTTGCAAGGAATTAACAATACTAATACTAAAACGTACAATAGACTGTTTTCCCGCATTGATTCGACCAATTGGCTAGCTAACCGTGAACGTAGGGTTCTGCCACGCCTTTGCCATTACAACTAAATCGAACTGTCACAAGCACAGTGACATTCCGCCAGTATTCATGCATTGCATAGTCGATGAGACAATCCCCGTGACTGATTACGTTCAGCAACTGCGCGACGGACGTCGGTTCATTTCGCACACACGCATCCTTCTCCTCTTTTGTTCTCACTAAAATTTCGAGACCATAATAAAATGAACAAAAGTAATATAATGAAATAACCAAAAAACCCTACACCAATATAATTAAACGAAATCAAGAAAAAGAAATTTGACAACTCTCTTGAATAGCAAATTATATCGAGCTAAAAGATGCAGTCAATGATCTACTTAAAATTAAATAGAAATTCTAGTGTTCAAAACTGATCGCCGTCAATTACTCTACTGAGCTGTCCTGCTTCCTTCAATCTCTTCATGTAGCGTCCCCTGCCCCTAGTCAGATGGCTTGTGACGCGACTCGTAATATGAATTATTTATTTACCTCTCTTATCTAAGTCGTATTACTGACGAAGCATAGTTCACAAACCAAAAACTTTCTTTCCGGTTTCATATGAAGGAATACAGGTACAGTTCTCAGAGGTACACGCCCATCTCTTTCTTTGTTTTTTTTTATTAGTTGTCCTCAATTTCCCAACAAAATGTAAACCACCATGTAGAATTTTGTTTCCATTAACGAATTACTGCTAATGGTTGATGTTGTGAACAAGAGTAACACCCCTGGAGGGGCTGAATTAATTGATGACTAAGTGGTTGGACGGATCAGTGCCCGTTTATGCCCATAAGAAATCTTTGCGGCCCAGTCTAATGTGCATAGAACGATTTTATTCTAGACTCACCAGAACTGAGGATGTTCCACAAGGGTGTTCCATCGAACACGGGGTGGTAAGGTTAAATGACACAACATAAAAACTCCTTTCCGCACAAATATGAACAGGAATAACATATTCAAATAAAGAAACTGTCAAATCCAAAATATTTTACGAATATGCTGGTAAATATAAATATGATATGTGATTTAATATAACTATTTTCACCACGTCGTGAAGTGAAAAATAGTGAATAAATTTTCAAACGTTTCGATCCTGTTGAATACCTTTGGATTTAATTCTTAAGACTTTTTCTCCTGAATAAGATACCATTTGGAGTCTGAAAGTTCTTGAATTTCTATTTAATGATTTCTGCCCATGGAATGCTGTTAATTTATTTTCAAATGTAGGATTGAATTTTTTAAGTAAACCAATTGAGTTGTGAACTGGAAGATTGCTTTTGTTATCATTCGGGTTCCGGGCCAAAGATACCTTATATATTAAGCTGATACTACATAAATAAAATTGTTAATAAAATTATTTTATTTTTAAAATTTTGAGAAAATGAATTATTTGTTACGTTCGAGGAATTAAAATTCCCTTCACAAACAAAATTTCATTTACTTTTTTAGACCATTTTGACAATTATTTTAGTTTGAACGTAAGTTAACATTGATGTGTAGACAGAATTCATGTGTCACAATACAAACACTAAAAAATTCTTTTGAACAATTTTTCTGATGTTCGGTTTCATTTTAAATAATTTCCATTTAAAGGTTGTGTATTAAATTTTAAGCCGAAAAGTGTTGTAATTTTGAGTTGATTTTCCCTTTTTATTATGCAAATTCTCTTTCTGGTATAGCTTCTATCCTGTAGTGACTCAATATACTTCGCAGCTTTTCGTTTGAACAGATGTTTCCTTCGTGATGTGGCAGAGCTCCAGAGTTTCCGAGTAATTTACTTAATGGCTAATCGGATTTATTTATCTGCTCCATATAGTCTGATATTTAAACTTTTTCGGTGAATAAACAATTTTTTAGCTACAAATACATCACATTTAATGTTCTTTTCAATGGAAATTATTAAACATTAATGATGGAATATTAATTGACATTAATTTTTAACGAATTTCTCCATCAATATATAATCTTTAGGAAATATTTCTTTTAATAATTCGATTTGTTGGTGCTTCTGGGTATAGTTGAAAAGCCTCTGAAGATATTGTACTGCCATAAGAAATATAAAATGAGAATTTTCCTCAAAATGGCTCTCAAAATTTAAAATACTTCATTCTTCTAGTATTATTCACTGCATCATTCAGCATCATTTACATGCATAAGAACATCGTTGAACAGGGTCTTCTTTCAGTAAACAGCTAATTTTGAACGTGCGCGTGGACACAACCATTGTTTGTTTGTTTTTTCATATAAAAGTATAATGGTTGCTTCAGATGTTAATAATAATATTTATCATTTTTTAAAAACATTTAAGAGATTCACTTTAATTTTGTTTATAAAACGTTAAAGAGAAAAGAAAAGCAGAAATTGATTCATAGAAAAGACATGATTTCATGAGATAAACCATGGATAGAAAGAGGTGAGAAATGCGGGTGCATCTGAAAGGTAATATAATCATAGTAAGAAAAGATTCCCTTTACACATTTTCGCATATTTCGTGCATACTCTATCAAATTTAAAATTGATAATTTAATACTTTAAAAAACAATGTGGTTCTTAATAACCTTAACTATTACTTGATATACTCGATATTCATTACGGGATATTTCGTTTTTCACGCGCATTTTTGTATTACAATTATTGCCTTTCAATGGCGCTTCAGCCTACGCTAGTACAGAGCACACGGGAGTTTAAAGACCCTGGTTCAAACTCGCTAGCTACTGAGCGAGTGGGCAGTTTTGTGTGTCATCATCACTATCGCACTAGCTGACATTAACCGGTTTCTGAGTAAATTAACCGCTAGAGATGGGAGGAGCCATATATTTAAAAATAAAAAAAATCGTGAGAATTATTTTTATCAGAATTGTAGTTTTACCTCATGACTTTTCATCTTTCAGTAATAGACGGAGGAATAAACTATGTCGATCTCTTCATTGCATGTAAATCGATGCTCTCAGCAGCGCAGGATTTCTATTCGATTTATGGAAGACATTTCAGAGGGTAGTTTGGAGAGGAGGATACGAGGGAAGAGGGCGATTTGAAGACGAGCTTTTGGGGCGCGGCAAACGGACTGAGACATCACAGACTACTCGGAACAAAATGACAAAAGCATAGGACATGAAGGAAACTATTGAAATATAGATGAAGAATGGACTCAAAGCTACAACTTATTTTACAACACGAAGGTATATTGAAAGGCTGTGAGGTGAAAATAAGAAACATTTCACAGATTTAAATTATGTAATACATTAAACGATCATGATGAAAATCTACTAATATATAACTTATTCAAATGGTATACTTAATCTCCAATATGTTTCAATCCTCGCATGGATCAAGTCGGTATAATTCCGAAATAAATATGCTGACACGATGTCATTTTTCCACCGTCTTCAAGTTACGTTTCTTTATTGCTAGGTGATACCTGGCTGAACCATTTAACTGATGTCTTCTTTCGAACTTACGTATTACTAGGTTATGTTACAAAAAAAGTGGAGGAGGATGGAATGTTTTTATTTTTATTGTGAGTCTGATGTTGTCGAAGAACCACAATTTAAATTCAAAAGTAGTTAATGCATTAAAGTATACGTTACAGAGGAAGAAACAAACAATTAAAATTCATACTTTTAAATAATTTAATAAAATTTAAATATATTAAAGTGAAATCTAATTGAAATTTGTGATGATGAATAGGATTTTGAATAGAGAACAATGTAATTACTCTGTTCCAAATAATTTATTCACAAATACTAATATTTTTTACCTTTCACCTACCTGCATACTTAAACCTCGGAATATTACAGTTTTGGGACTTTGTATATAATAAATATGCATTGACGTTTTATTGTATATTCAAAAATTAATGTTACTTTCTTCTAACATGCGACTTTGGGATCAGCAATTGTTACCAACTATCTTGATTATCTTGCAATATCTTGTTCATTAGACATTTTAAGTAGATCTATGTTAATTTTACTAGAATTCACACTCAAAAGAGAAAAATATACAATAAAAAGCTATATTACGGGCAAACATATTTATACAAATGAAAAAATATATTACACCCGTATAAATATGTAATATTCATAAAGTGTTAACCACAATTTTTTTATTTTGATGAATTATAATTAATATTAATAATAATAAATTTATTGTCAAAAAACAGTACAAACTGCGTATGACCACGTGGAGGACAATAAACTAATTTATTTTATTTTGTTTACTTCTCTTAGAAAATATCTATTGCGTTAATTTCTTAATAAGAAACTTTTAAAATAGCTTAAATATATTTACATACATACCAGATGTAATTCGATTAGTGTTTGAGAAAAGATTTAAAAATATTTTCAATGTCCTTCTATTACTCCGAAAGTTAATGATGAAATATTTAGATATTTTGTAAGTCTTTTATTCGTTAATACAACACGTAACCTGAAAAAGCTGATAACATCGTCCAGGGAATCTCTTATCAATATAGGGAAATGAAAAAGTGATAAAACTGTATTGCAATATTAGTGTCCTATACACTCTATTTGAAGAAACGCGCATTTCTTTTCTTTAACTTCATATTATGGGGACTTCGTTTGCATAGTAAATGTTTCATAGCCTTGTAACCCGCTCCTCGCCACGCCCTCGGCTGTGGAATCAGGGTCTTCACGTTGCACAAGGAGATGACAGACGAGCGGTCGATATATCTCGCTGCTGCAAAGGCCGTGACTCTCGGAGGCGGAAGAGGTGTCATGGTGGCTGTGGGTAGGGAAGTGGAAAAGAGGGGCGTGGATGAAGAGCTGGCGACGGTTAGAGACGGCTTAACGGGGAAAGGAAATCCAAAGTTGACGTATACCTGATCGATCCAGTTTTTTCATAAAAGTGTTATCATAAATTCTACTACAATTTACGTTCATTATGTAATAAAATTAAATAAATAATGACAAAAAACAAAATGTTTGTCCGTTAAAGGCCGTAAGTCATAAACACTGCATTTTCTGTTTATTTTTTTATACACTTAGAATACAAGATACATTCTTTAATATGTGAAATGTTTTCATCAAGGTTTCGAGTTTCAACATACTATGTGTACACAAATATAGAAATCTCTTAGATTGCGGTTCGAACCCCGGTCCCGTCTCCCATTTTCATTCGACGTAACATGATTAATCTGTTACCTGGCGGTGAGGTTCACCGCAATCTAAGAGATTTCTATATTTGTGAACCAGAAATGGAAAAATACTACCCAAATAAAGTCCTTCCTAAGGGAGTCGCCTCAGATGAGGAGTTTAGTCTCTACGAGACCACCTCAGAGGTCTTGAATGAGTTGATTTCGATTCAAACAAGTATCAGCGTTATCACACATACATTTCTTGAAAAACTAGTATGAACTGCATTGCGCCGTAAATACAAGTATCGGAGGGGATGATGCAATATCGGAAGATAAAATGCCTGGATGATGAAGAAAAGGCAATAGACAAAGCTGAATCAGAAAGGTAGACGGGCCCGAGAGGCGAACGGGATGGCGCAGTCGGTAGGCGCATGAGCGCGTTGATCTCGAGGTCCCGGGTTCGAATCCCGGTCTCGTTTCCCATTTTCATTCGACGTAACATGATTAATATGTGTACACATTTAGAAGTTCTCTGTAACTATGAATTAATAGATATTGCATATAAATTTGCCGAGTTTTGGTTCGTAGTAAACAATAACAAAATAAATGAGTTTGGAGACTTTCAATTTATTGAATTACGGATACAAAAGTAAAAAGAAAAATTTATTAATATCCATTAATATCACATTGTTTTTTTGGTATTCCCGTTCAGTTTATCGTAATCCAGAATATGTCGTCCTTTTGGGGTGACGGGCAATGAAAGTTACTGACGGTTTTCATTTTTTAATATTATTTACTTGTTAAGTCTTGTTATGAAGATATGAAGAGTTTAAAAACAATGTTCCAAATTGTATTTCCGTTTACTTTTTTGATTATGTTGAAAAACCTTGATGAAAAAATATTTACAATGGTTAAAATCGCTAGTTTTCTGTTTTATCTCACAATATCCTGTTCAATAGAAATAATGCTTTGTCTATTGCCTTTTCTTCATCATCCAGGCATTTTATCTTCCGATATTGCATCATCCCCTCCGATACTTGTATTTACGGCGCAATGCAGTTCATACTAGTTTTTCAAGAAATGTATGTGTGATAACGTTGATACTTGTTTGAATCGAAACTATTTAACTGGCAGTGTGAATAATGACGATAACCTGTTATTTATATATTTAAATGTGTTGTTTATTTGAAAAATATTTTGCTTAAAAATAATTATCATATCTGAAAGATGAATCCGAAACTGTAATAAATATATTGGGGTAGCAGTGTCACAAAAATTCGTTCATGCCTCGATTAATACTAATGAAAATTCTAAACAACGGAGCTAATTTTTCAGATGAAATATGCATGTTTTAATCAAAATGAATAATTAAATTTTGGCTGTGGAATTTGATATTGTTATCTTAAGGCATGTTTCCTGTGTTTTTTTCTTGCCCTGTGCCTTATTTATAACTGGGCAAGTATGTGCTAATATTTAGTTCTCAAGCAATGATAAACAAAAGATTGCAACGTCAACAGCCAGGTGAAAATTGCGACGGACCGGAACCTTCTGATCTATTCGCAGGTGTGCTATCCACTGCACCAGAGCAGGAGGTCCCGGGTTCGTGTCCCGGTCCATCGCAATTTTTACTTGGCAGTTGACTTTGTAAACACTCATCCCCGAGTAGGTACTCGGAAGTTGTGAGTTAAAATAAAAAGATTGGATTAAATATTTATCTTCATTTGCTCTAGTTGAACATTGTCGTTTTTACTTTAGATTTTGATCACAAAATCTTTTGTATAACATTTTCAATTAATCTATTTTCTTTCATATAGTAAGTTGCTAAACGTCTTCGCACGAATTGTATTTGTGTAAATTAGTTTAGTGGACCCTTCAATAAAAAATATATGATAGATTAACACTCATAGCGTTTAGAATTACAAAGCATTTTTTCTACCAAGAGGAGCAATTCTTGTGACAGGTACATTTGATAATTCCTTTATCTCTTTTAACGGAATAGATATTATAGCTAAATGTTTCATATATATATATATATATATATATATATATATATATATATATATATATATATATATATATATATATATATATATATATATATATATATATANTCAAATCGAGTTTGGCCGGTACCATATACATTGATAAGTTCACATTTTCCTTGTACTGTGACATTTTGGTTACCATTGTCGAAAAATGTTCTTTCTTAGTCTTAATAGAAGCCATACTCTGAAGCACTTCAATAATTTTCGAGTAAATGTATTTAGAATAAAATAAATCCTAATCCAGGTGAAGAATAAACAAATTTTCATGCATTCTTTCATTTTTATGTGAATTTTATCTATTCTTTTTCGAGCGCATGATCACTGTAATGAAAATTTAAAAAAAATATTGCATTGTTAAAACCTAATTAATAATACATGATGGAGTATTTTGAAGTAACAAAAATAAATTTTCTGTACCTAGTGGCTTCTCTTGAAAAATGATTGTAATTGTATGAAGTAATTATGTATTAAGATAGTTATTATCTCGTTTTAACAAATTTAGAAAACTAGATTAGTCCCCGCAGCTTCGCTCACGTGAATTTTCCAAGTTGTCTGCAACTTTATTGTTTCTCACATTTCCATTTCGCAAAACCCTTTCATAGCGGATATTTTAGTTTCTTTCGTGGTACACTTTTCCCAATTCCCACCTTTTAGGGGTGTCGTGCACCTTATATGGTTTGAAGGGTTCATAATGTCATTGGAATACGATTTTTCATCTCAGAATAAATAAATACCCGGGACTCGACCGTAATATCTTTTCTTTTGCGTTAATTTTACGTCTCGCCCAATCCATCTCAAAGAATACTGTGCTCCTATGTAATCTCAACTTGAACTTAATGGCATTGGAAGTTTATACATCTCATCAACTCTTTATCTATGGATCCTATGCAATTTTCTTTTTTAAAATTGGTTTTCAATCGTTTATACTCATAAACCTCCATCTATACTCATAAAACTCATCACCCCCAAGGGGTGTTAGTGGTGTCGTTCTTTCATGAGGTCTGAATTTAGACTTACATAATATCAGGATTTCACTATCAACTCATCAACACCGAATGTGAACTCGTCACTGGTATTTATTATGTTCGATAATTTTTTCATGAATTCCCCTCCCCTAGAGATGCCGGAGTTTATACGGGTGAACTTCAACGCCTTCGGGAATGTCACTAATAGTTTCTAAGATTTCGTGATTAGTCAGTCAGTAAATCAATCAGTCAGAACGTGCGTTGTATTTCGCTTTTCTATATATAGATATTAATTTGTTTCAAAATAAATTTTGTCATCAATAAGAATCCCCCCAAAAAATTGAATTCTTAGAATCCTGAAATTTTCAATTCAATTACAAGATTAATAATCTTTATATGGATATTTGTAAATAACTTAAACATTTAAAATGAATATAAACATTTTCCTTCTTATTAACATTCATACCATAAAAGAGCGCTATCTACGTATGACACCAACGCCCTCTCATTGCGGGGAGTGAGTTCGCATTATTCTCTAAACTCGACGTTTTGTGTGGAAACAGAATTCATGGAAGAATGAAGTGCTTTGCAGAATCAGGTCAAGTCTGTTGACGCTTCGGGTACCACACTTCGCAAAAATCCTCTCTTGCCCCTTCAAAGTGAGCTCATCTCCCCCTATTTCAATACATTTAATCTCGCCTAAAGGGAATGCGAAATGAAAAATTCGTCGCTTTGGAGATGCAAGAGATTTGTGCTGAAAACGAGAATCCTTCATAAACTGCAAACAACTCTATTTATAACTCATATTATTATATTGTCAAATTTACACATGGTTTAGTAACAAAGAAAATTTGCCCTATTATAGAATATAATATAAGATTTATTTTCCAGAATCATTTCAATACTGGGGAATAATTTGTTTGATTACCGAATCTCACGTATACCTCATTCTCACAAATAATTGATTCTTCTGTAAGGAGTCTCTCTATCAATGGTTTCAACTAATTTCTTATAATTCAGTACTCTTTTCTGTTTTCGTTCATTTCACGTAAACTATGAGGATTTTTATGGCTTCATTTATGCAAGTCTTCCTTTCTCCTTTGTATACATGTATTTGAAAACAGATTTACTCATAAGTCTCGCTTTGAATACATCTGAATCATATTGTAAATGTATGCAGCAAAGCTTGCTGTGAACCTGTGGTTCGAGTTTAGCCTTTTTTCCCAGAGATTTTTTGCCATACATTTTCAACGCCCTCGTTCCTCGCCCGCATTATCCCAGCGTCGCTGTTAAATGTCAGGTGACCGCGCGCTGGGGTCTCTGCTTCGCATTCCGGTTTTCCTTCTGCTCTAACTCAAGTAACGACCTTAATCATTTCACCGATAGCAAATAGCGATTCTTGGCAGAGTGCCCGAGCACCGAACGCAGTGGAAGCAAATGTGAACGAAAGAGTCAACAGTGTGTCGTGCAGCAGTGGTGCTGAAACGGAGTTACGGACACTGTCGCTACCATACAATTTGTGTATTGCTTCAAATTGAATTCAAGGGAGACATGGCTATTGGTGCCTCAAAATAAAATTATATTAGAAAAGAAAATGTGTTTTACAAGACACTGACGTGCACTTTTGGTTTTGCTGTCTAACGCTCTAACACAAACACTATTATAAAGAATAAATTATAGTCAAAGCAGCCGCGAACTGAGTATGATCACATGGGGGGGGGGCAGTAATGTAATATATAATAATTTATAATTATTGTTTCTTTTACGAAAAATATTCCTGTTGCTAGAATAAATGGTATTGATAAAATAGAAAATAAATAAACAAATTTGTAATAAAGGATACTTTGATATTTATTTTGATTTTTCTATTTGTTACGGAAACAGGTAATAAGCATGTTTGTTGTTAAAAGTAATGTGTGAGTTATGTGTATTGTGAAAACATAACTAGACTATTTGGTTAGACAAACTAACATAACGTAATATGGGAGAGCCAGATCAAATTTAGAAAATTAGAACAAGATATCTCCACACAATGCAGATATCTCCCCGACTGTGTATACTCGTGTATTTCTATTGGTGTATTCCATAGAATTGACCTCGACGGCTGTGCATATGACCTTCTCTCCCCTTTACACAACCTCTAGGTGACCTCGCACACGGGAAGGTGTTACATCCCCTTCCGTAACTAACAGCGAGAGGTTGAATTCTCCAGTCCGAAGTTTCCATCAGTCCTCTCATCTCCAAACCAAAATGGTACGAGAACACTCACACCCACGAAAGGTATTACTTGTATTTGTACTTAAAACTTTTCATCAAAACACTTCAAGAAGTACTGGAAATGTCCTGTTCATTCATATTCAAATTAATCTCCCTTTTTATCGAAAAGTGATGTGTACTTGACAGCTAAATCGAAGTATCTTTGCGTGACCAATCAATTCGAGTTATATTGTTCTAGTCATTTTAATTATTTTTTCTATATAATATTAACCTGACACCCTGTTCGAGTTCCTATTTCTAATGTTTTTCCCCTAGAGTTGACGAATGAGCAGTGACTCAGGATAACGAAGGTAAATGATTGGGAAATGAAATTGACTGGTAATTCACGATGAAGAAATTTCTGATAGTCTCTTGAATCTTCTAAATAACATTACTTAGCAACAACTATGTGTCTTCGTAATTAGACGAACACTTGTGGGCAGAATTCCGGGGAGAACCATCTCGTAAGTGGGTAGAACATATCTTTCATTTATTATATGTATTCATTATTATTACTCGCCAACGTATCGAGGTAATGCTGACATACATATCGCGCCACACTATAATCTCTGTATCACATTCACTTACTAGGCGAAACAAAACATGTTTTAAAAAAGTTATGACAATGTTAAAGTCATTCTTTTCAAAATTTCACAATTTTCGATTCTATCACTTATATGGAAACCAAATACATTAGATCATAACAGTAGTGTATCAATAGTAACATTAAAATAGGTGAAATCCAGTTTCATTACATTCTTGTTAAATATTTAGATTTCGAAGGTTCAACAATGTGAAACGGTCTCTACCAGAAGCTAGTTTAAGACTATCTCAGATATACATTCTGTGAGTAACGTAAGTGACTGAGTAATTAGAAGGATGTTTACAGTCTTTAATGACTCAAGAAAATAGTTATCATGACACAATGAGAAATTTAATCGCAGCGATGATTTAAAAAGTTACTATACTTTTGCAAAATAGTAAATAAAGCAGTTAAAATAATAAGAACTATATATTTGGAAACATTTTTGTGTTTACACTTAAACTACTAAACAATATTCAATAACGTTTCAGAGGTTTGTGAAGAAATTTGAGCAAACATTCAATTATTAAGACGAGTGACGTCGCAGAAAGTACATAAAATAAAATTGTGCTTCACGGATTACACGCTAATTTCGTGGCAACATTCTTGAAAATACTATTCAAATTTGGTCATTCAAATTCATATCATTGAATTTCTTTTCGAAATATGATTATTTCTCTCTCCGACGCAATTTTTTTCTGTTCTTCAAGTCACATGTGTATTTGTTTTTACTATTTTTTGTAATACACATACTACCAATGTCAGTAAGACGTTAGTCCACAATTACGTTTTGTCACATTTTCTTTGGCGCTTCAACCTTCTATTCTTAAATCCATGAAATACCAATACCTCACTACAACTTCGTCTGTTTTAAATCTCCTCTTAGCAATGCTTTGCGGGTTTTCAGGTTCCATTTCAGTCGCATAGTTTTCAAGTCGGAAGAAAGAGATTATAAAAGAGAGATCTAATATTTTTTAAGTACCTACATACAGTGTCATATTTCTTTTTGTTTCGACAAGGCAACTGTGAGAAAAAGAGGAAAAGGGCGGAGAAAGGAAAACGAGTGGAAATGAAAATGTTACAGTCTTACCAAGTTAATTATATTTTGATTAAGGCTTGACAATGCGAAAGGCGTGAGATAGAAGGGCATGAAAGAATAAATGGAGGTTACTAGTTTCTGAAGAAATTTGTGAGAAAACTTTTGCACGAAGACTCTTATCTATTGAATAATAACTAAATTTTCAATACATTCAATTTATGATAATAATAATAATAATAAGATAATAAATCGTAACCTGTGAAACTGAATCTTTGGTTACTATTCAGGTTCAAGCAATAAAGACCATGAATACAAAAAAGATATATTACATCACGACACTCTGGACATCAAACCGAATATGTGAAGAGAACCAAGAAACAATAGACGATCTTGTTTCAGTATTCTTATATTAGCTAAGAACGGTTATTTTGTAAAGGCATTACAGAGTTTGTTCATATATACATTGGCATATAGGAAAACTTTCGAGTTCACCGTGAAAGGTAACTGACATGAACACGAACTTTGTTCTGTGAACTCAAAGGAGAAATACATAATTCTCAGGAACCAGTCAATAAATACCGACAGCACAATAAATGCAAGTAGGCGTGGCGGCATTGTTCTGAGGAATAAGGAGGGCAAAGTTTGTCTTCTTATTGATATTTCTGTTCCCTAAACATAAATGTTTTAGAGTACTGGCTATTATTGAATTCAAAGGAATGCGTGGAATGAAGAAAAAAGTGTGCCCTATAATTATCTGAACCAGAGGAGCAGTGTGCAAATATAGATGACAACCTTTCTATCTGAGGACCAAAAAATAGCTAATCTGGGTATGGTGTGGCATATGTAATTCGGAAAGTGTGCATTTGAAAATTTATCAAGAAGACGTAGCCAAGGTACGTGTCCAAGATTCTCAAGAGAAAGTAGAACTTCCTTGGACACGTACTGAAACACCTACGAGATATGCTGAGATGAAAGACAAAATAATAAGATTTTTTGTGGGGTTTTACGGCTCGTCGACATCTAGGTCATTAGAGCCCTAAAAACTGAACAGGTAGGGACAATGCGGCCACGCACAAAGGAGAGCCAACATGACCCTCCCCGAGTGTGGGACTCGCCATACCCACCAAATACCCTCCTCAATTACAACTCAAAACTCAAATTATTACACATATCATTACAAAAATAGAAAAAAAAGGAGTGGAAAATGAAAGATACTCTAGCGTCGGGATCGAATAGAACAAGAGGCGACCAAGGAAGTTCAGGAAAGAGAAAGTAAGGAGCCAGCACAAGCAAGTGGAAGCGATGCCAGACTCAGCTCGGGGCCCCGTGTTTACCAAACACGTGCTTACTAGATGTAAGTCCCCTGGGGGGCAAATAATAAGAGTAATGGTCAAAAGGCTTACCTACAAATCTTAGGGTTCTTACCCCTTGAGATCCTGGGGGGGGGGTACAATCATTACAAGATGGCGAGCACCGCTTCATTTGACAACCGTGATAGACCAGAAGGACCTCATGTTCACATGAAGAAGGCTAGGAAAGTTGAAAACTGTTCTGACGTTTAGGTATGAGCGAATATTTTATGAAACCATAGGTGTTTTAATATATTGTCTTTATGAACATTTTATTGAAGTTTGATTAAAACCAAGGTTCCGATTTTCTTTAATTTTGTTATTTATTTGTACAGTGTCAATTGTGCGAGATTGAAACTGTACACTGTGCGATGGTCATGATGCCAGCTTACAATCTAACATCATTTGTGATGGGATGGTAGTTGCGAGGGAGGGAGGTGCATTGGGTTAGGTTGGATTGTGGATATTATAACATTATTTAAAAGGAAACCAAAGGAGCAGGGGTTCGACCCATCTAATGGATCGTTAGCACTTACCTGGCTCATTGAAGTCAGCTTCCGTTGTTCGATAAAACAATTAGGGCATATAGGGTTCGGCCCATGGAATAGATCGTAAAATATACCTCGTCCTTTGAGAAGGAAACACAACACTGTGTAAAATTGATCTTAATCTTTTATTCATCCTAATTATACATTATTCTTACGTATTAATTTTCACACGCAAGCATTTTCCCCAACATATACCCTTTCAATGTTCCCCCAACATCACAATGACCATGCATAATGATAGAGTACTCTCTTCTAACAATTATAATACTGGTTAGACAATTGTTTCAGTCAACAATCCATTACGTTTGGCAATTGAGAGTATGATTTTTTTAACAATTAATGTTTATCTTTCATGTCCTGGTCCATTAATGTTCTTGAACCACAAGAGTCTTTAAACAATAACCCAGACATAAGAGTTCAATTCACTGTTTCTTCTCGCAGCGAATTATAAACGAAGTACTGAATGCAACCAGTCAGTAATTACCATAATTATAATACTTCCAAGGTAGACCATCAGTAGCCAAATGAAGTGATGTCAGACCAGAACGCCATTCATGATTATCGCCAGGCCTTCGGAATTTTCCCATTCATCAGAGTTAGAAGCAGGCGATCACCCGCTCAGCATACCGGAAGCCATGACCATCTCCTTCCGATCCCATTGAGGAAGACCCCGCACTCGATGACATTTATTAAATTCTTAATCGATGAAGTGTCGCTTGTTCGAATTCAAAGATGCTCGTAGCACGCTGGGGACCGAAACTTATCAACCGCGTAGGTTTAAAATTCCAACGTTCATTAAAGTTCTGATCAACTCAAGCCAAATGATCAACATGTGACATGCTCGTAATGACACATGGTATAGAACAACAAATCACCAAGATAGTGAGATGTTCATGTTCCAAAGAAAATGTTTCTCGCTCACGAAAGTTAAGTTTGATTTCAACAATCAGAGTATCTGACCTCGTCATTCACAAACGAGACCGAACTTTGATCAAACGACCACGTGAGCCGAAAATCTGAATAACAATACCAAGCAAGTAAGCAATTCTGAACCATAATCATCAGAGAGTAAGCATATCTGAACCATAATCATAAGAGCGTATTCCTGTAGCGTTCGTTATTTTATACTAGTTCCCACCGCCAGAGTCCGAAAAACTTAGAATTGAACTCCACCTTTTTCTGACGTCAGATTTCTGTCCTCCAATGGCAATCGAGTTCTATTACCCTTGAGGTATCTCTAATAGGTCAGTCACCAAGTGACGTAGAAAGGTTGTCAGCCAATAGCAGTATTTGTTAATACTCACGAGTTCCTTTCACGAGTTCCGAAAATCTATTTATCCTCAAAAAATTTCCTATTAGCTTTGACATTTCGTTTAACTTAGATCATAAAATTTTATGAGTGTCGTTCCAACGAAACCAATTTATTTAGAAAGATCTGGCAAATCTCACCAACACCTCTTTCCACTACAAGCCCCCAAAATTCCTTTGAATGGTCATTTTCCCACACCACTACGTTTCCGAAAATCGCTCGCTGGCACGAAATTTCTAATTGGGTTCAACCCGACTATTATTTATACAAGGCCGATCTGCCCTTCTTCTTAGTTCTGCGAAACAAAGTATCCCTTTGTCATTCTCGTTGACTCTAGCCAGATGGCTCCCCCAAAATTCATAATTCGCCTTGTGACCCATAAACGTCACCCCTCAATGCGGCTAAGGCACGCGCGCAGACCACACCGCGTCCCTTCGAACCGATGAAGTTAGCATTCCTATCTTGTCGTCCCTTCAAGAATTGTTTATCATTTTTCCACACACTTCAATTATTGAAGACAGCTAATTTCGCGTCTCTTTCACTTAATATATTTCTATTCGAATTTCAAACACAGACCCTCGCAATAAATTTGATTTTGTTTTAAACCTCGATTGAAAATGTTTTTGTCGCGTCGTCTCTGAGGGATCCTTCCCTTGACACATTCCTAAAGCCAGCTGGCCACCCAAATCGCTTCTCACCGCCAGACAACATCCATATCCGAATTCTTTACACTTAGACCAACATGGATTTCATAATTCTTCTGCGTGTTCCGAACAACGAAAGCTAATTATTTGTCATAATATATTATGGATAAATTTGGTTGCAATTCGATTAAACAATTTTTAAGTGACATGTTATAACTGAAGAAAAAGTTGATAAATCTACAAGTGCATACACGTTTCTCTGCAGAACCACGTACTCATGGTATCACACTAAAAATGTCATACTTGTAATTATGAATCCTAAAAAAATAAACTAATTGTAAGAAGAAAGTTACATACTGCTTATGACCACGAGGAGGACAATAAACTAATTTACTCTCCGTAGGCAAGCAAGGGACCATCCCATCAATTCCGATCAAGGGCCCTAAGGCAGAGGCGAATTCAAAAAAAATTCAGCAAAAATTCCTAGATAAGATAAAAAGTTAACTGCGAGTTATAATACTAATAGAATGTCAATATGTTTGTAATTTTACGCAAAAAATTACATGTACAAGTTATTATCGAACTATAGATTATTCTGAGTATAGTGTTTAAAAATCATAAGAATTGAAAAAAAACACTAAATTCACGATTTATTGTTATCAATAAACACGCCCCTAGACAAAGTCTAGAGAACCTGTATAATAAATCCGCCTCTACCAGTAGGAAAAACGGAGAAAAACCCGGGCCAGGATGGGGCTACAGAATTTATGTACACAACCGTGCCAAAGTTGAGTACACATAAAACTAAATTAATATGAGCCATGAGATGTATAATTGGTTTCTTTATTTTTGTTGTAATTGTCATAAAACACAACAATATAAATATTAATGATCAAAATTCATTTTTTAAATTTTTTTTCTATATAATAATTATAAAAGTACAAATAATATTCAAGAACTCGCTTGACTCGTTTGAAATACACAAGAGCACGAACACAGCGTGATTTAAGCATCTCACCTCGGGAAAAAGTGATACGTCTTGTGTCACGGCCAGTCCGTGTCCGGTGAAGTAAAAATGCGGAGGAAGATTTACTACAAATCAAGGTAAACTTCCAAAACTTTTGTGAATTAAAATTTCGTCATATTTTCTAAATAAGTTTTTTTTGTTTCGTATATATTGTATACGAGCCCCGGGCAAAATTAGCTAAAAAATGCAGTCCAGTTGACAGTTGTTTTAATACCCTCTGTAGAGTAAAATATATCTACGGCCTACCAATTTTTCTTGGAATGATGTGATTTTTGTATGTTTAACAATAGAGATTTCTTTTCAATTTGTAAGTTTTATTGGTAAATTTTAAAAAAATGTAATCCAGTACTGATTGTTTTAAGTTTCTGTTTAAATTCCGGGCAACACCGGGTAGTTATGCTAGTAATATATACAATTGTTTGTATGAATGTTTTAATTTATATAATTTCATAAAAGACCTTTTAACAGTATAAAAGTGTAAAGATATTTTAGACATGACGTATGTGCCTAATGATACGTTCCTTCAGATTGATGGCACCTCTTTGTCAATGTCTCCCTTACCGCTGACGATTGACTGTCTCGGTGTGGTAAGGAGGATGGGATGGGGGTGAATGTCATGGTGGATTCACCTGAGGCAGATGCTGCGGCTGAGGGTGCGGTTTAGGCCTTACGACGCCCTCAGGGCACGAGGATTGACAATGGTGGTATTGAGTGGTCACGGGAGGATACGAGACATTATAGTGAAAGCTAATAATATTCGCCTATATCTGTAATTTCTAATAATATCCAAAACCACAATTCCTATACACATTTTGTATTTAATTTATCGTCTGCGAACGTTTCAACTCGGGTTTCAATCTTCGCCAGGTCAGTAAAACAAGTTTTGAAGACATAGTAACATGACAATTTAACAACTAGTTATAAAAATGAACTTTTAACAAGAAACAAACACGATTAAATTTCTTCACTAAGTTCATTCGCTGCAAGAGATCGTAATAATTTGTAGATTCATATCTTTTTTTCAATTACTATGTTTCGGGGGACTTGTTTAATTTACGACGACTCAAATCGCAGTCGAAATTTTGTAAAAAGATAAATTAAATACAAAATGTGTTTGTGAATAGTTATTTTTGGATATTATTAAAAGAAAAAAATTGTCAACTTGCACATAATTATTTATTTATTTTATTTGTAATATACATTTCAGTAAACCTGTACTGAGGCAAGTAAAGAAATAATATTGTTTATAAATTTATCTTAAATTCAATTTCTGGGGAATTGTGAACATTAGTATTCAAGCGATTTTTGGTATCTGAAATTCATCAACAATGTTTGTTTAGAAAACAAAATAACTAAGTACAATATTAGTCAAAATAATGCAAAGGGCATTTACGTAACCCGTAACTGCTATCATCGTGCCATTTTAGAATTAGTATGTTTTAGGACGAAGAAGTTTTTATAGAAGGAAGATGAAAAGGTAAGAAAGTCTTTGGGAGTGAACGTTGTGGATGGTAATGTATATCCACTTTTATCGAATTGGTGAAATAGTAACATACAAAGTTTGCATCTGAAACAGCTCCGTTTTTCTTCCAAGAATTGAATAAACTGCTATACAAAATGTATTGCATCAGGGTGATAATACTTCACTAGATCAGGTGGACTACATTAATATAATAAATACTTGCCTGGGCACATTTGTATATCTGCGTCAACGAGGGATAGGCAATAAGTTAACATCTACCTTCTCGAAGGACCGAAGGACTCTAGAGTACATTGAAATTCCAACTATATATCCTTTTAATGAAATAAGCTAATAAACAATATATAGATGAAATATTAGAATTTGGATTAAGATAAGTAAATAAGGCAATAAACATTACACACAAGAAATATTAGAATTCGGATTCTGAAAAGATTTTGGCTGATAAAACGTATGATTACACAAATACATTTTACATAGGTTTGGATAGCGTATCTTTTAATCTGGAATTAAATTGCAATTTATGGTAGTACATGATAGTTCTTTGCTTTGTAGTTTAATGATATTCTTACAATGCCTCTGTGCAGACTACACTTTGACCAGCAATTAATATAGAAGCAATATATAATTGTTTGGTCTCAAGTTCTCAATCCAATTTCAAATGCATATCTTCGAATATAATATTTATTCGTTCGTGTTTCCATATGGTGTGCAATGAGATTCCGCCGCCACGATTCACTGCCGCACCCGCAGCGCCGGGCACGATGTATGCCAGCTCAACATGATCTTTCCAAAGTCTTTTGACTTCTTTGCTATACTGTATTTGATTACACTTTCGCTATTAGGTTCACTTCATATTTTTTGTAGGACACAATGTAAATGCGAACGAATCTGGTCCGAACGGCGTGATTACATTCTCGCGTACATCACTAACAATTGCTGCGAAGCAGATAACAGAAAGAAATGTATTGTTGTATTTGAAAATGGGAAATGTAGCGTGCTATTGAAGCTTATCTACAAGGAGCGATAGGAGTTAGGAGTCGGGTGGTAGGTTATTGTTAGTAGGTGGGCCGCTTAGCTGAGTTTATCAACAACTTGGCCCACGTGGAGGGGTTAGTAGAAGTGGTTAGTACGTATTGATACTAGGCGGAGCTAGGTAGAGGAAGGAAGGAAGGTTGGCTTTTCAGTAGTCACAGCTATATGAACTGGGACATTAATGTGAAAAGCTACAAATTTTCTGGCCCCATCGGGATGACTTGGTGAGAAGCGACAACACTACCATCTGCGCCACCGGTGGGGCTAGAGCAGAAAGAAGACTAGAACACACTGACTGGCTCGAGTGACACTCTTATGGCGTATCCACCGATTTACGTATACTCCAAGTCATGAAAATTTTCCAAAGATTATGCAATATGGCTGCCTAACACGAATTGCCAACTTATACGCATTCAAGTTACACACAAATACTCATTAATAGTAGTGACAAAAGCGACTATTTGCTGTAAAGAAATACAATTTGAGAACATAACAAACTGAGTCAAGGTAATATTCGTTCCACACGCTCTATGCAGAGAGAACAGAATAGTTCTATAAACGCAGGTGAATTGAATTAACGGCCGATATTGGCGATAGATTTAAGTTTAAAAAAATTCGAATGTCCTGCCAACATAACGCGAGGTACAAATATCATTACTCTTATGGACGTTGGCGAAGTAAAAGTGTGGACTACATTCAGCAAAAGCATTATACCAACATCAAGTCAGTTAGACAGACAAAAAATTAATTAATTAATAATTTATTGTCAAGAGAGTTGTTACAAACTGCGTAAGACACTAGGTTGATGACAAAGTGATTTAAATAAAATTTATTTCGGGTTTTAAAACCGTGTCATCATTTCTTCTATTAGTTAATGAGACATATTATTTAATGAGACTGGCCGTGAAAGGCTTCATACTTTTCATAAAGTAATTTACTGTGACTAATATACAATAAATTAATAAACACAGTACACTTCCGTTCAAGATTTATTTTCGTAAGTTAAATTTTCTGGAAGCAACGAAACATGAGTTGGAGTATACATAGTTGCCATAATTATCACCTAGAAATATAACACATTTGAAATGTAGCGCTAATAACGTTTGTTACAGAATATAGAAATTAAATTACATGTGTTCTAAATTAATCTTTAATTTAATGACAATGGATAGTGTGCAAATTCCCTTTGTAATATTACAATTGATCAATTACATAACTGCTGATGCTACAATTTGTGCGCGCCCAAATCCAATTTATACGCGCCGGAATCAAGGATAGATTGGAAAACGTAAATATTAATAGATTCGGCTTTTAAAGTTAAATGATTTGTGAATAGAGCATTTAATGTTTTATTCACTTCTCACTTTGTTGTGTATTCTTGATTTTGACAATTCTTAATGCCAACTGATGTTTTAGTATCTGAATAATGCTACCATGGTGTTACCTAGCGCACAATAACACCTTAGGAATTACACACAGTGCAGTGTCATATGTTGATTTTCATCAAAACGTACAGAATACCTCCTAATGACTCTAATTCCACAAAATATCCTACGAGGTTATTATAGAGATATATTCCACCGCGGATATTACTCTATGAGAGGGAACAATTTCGAAAAGGAAGGAGAATGTAGAAAAAACTGATAATATGAGTGATCATAAGGACGAGAATTGTATTTCTTAAATAATATATATTTTCTAACCTGTTCATTACATTCTATAATTAACCATTTCCTTCAACAATTTACTAATATCTAAGAGAATAATTTTGTAGACAAAAATTAATATTTTCTTAAAATAAATTCCACTTAAATTTTATTTTAACAATAATTTTCAAAATATTATTTATTTCCTTCAATCAGAGAAGATTTCGTAGATTTTAAGTTTATTTTTTCATGAATTAAAGAGGAAAAAACACTTTCCGGAAACATTTGAACTGAACATTTTTTTATTTCTTAAAATTCTAAATTCAATTGTCACAAGAAGCAACTTAAAATCTTCTAAAAGTTATACTAAATATTTCAACTTTCCGATGATTTAAGAGTTGTGTTATAAGCGAACAATTCGTCCAATAGTCACTTGACTTTTTCGTGTTTTTCTTTCTTTCTTGTCCTCTTCTCGAGGGACGTTCCAATCTCTGGAAAGTGTTCGGTGCAACTTGCTGAAAAGAAGAAATCAAACTCCCTTGTCACTTTCTTCAATTTCTTTCTTCGTTTCTGTTTCACGTTGTGCGTTGAATTCAAATGCAAGAGTTCATTCATGGGATGATTTAAGTAAGTTTCTTCTCTGTGAAAAAAATTATTTTATCTTTACCTCTAGTTTAGGTTTTATGATCAGGTCATGTGATTATGCAAACAACTGTTTCTTCTAATTTTCACAAAGAAACTTTCTTTCTTTTTCACGATTGGAACAAACATTATTTTTAATAAAATATTTTATTGACCTAGATAGATTTTAGAAAATGTTCTGTAAATATAAGTTGGAGAAATAAAATGAAATGTTTTTGACATCTTTAGTGAGCTTGTATGATCACATATTGGTCATCTTCAGACCCTTACAATACCGTAATATTACTTATATATTTATTTATTTATTTTATGTCTCATCGCGAGGTTCGGGCCGCGACACCTCTTCTACCTAAATGTGACTTGGAAGAGGGAATAGGGAAAGAGATTTTGTTGCCGGGGAACTTATGGTACCAAACCAACATTTATCTGGAGTAGGTGAGGGAATCTCGAGTAGAGTACCTCACCAAGTTAGGTCGAACAGGGTTTGAATCCGCACTCTACCACTCATCGAGAAAGCGATGAGACCACTATATCACCACTGACAATGGTCTGCGTATTGATAGAATGGCGTTGGTGCCAAAAAAAACGGTATATAAAAAACAAAAAAGAAGATGTCAAAAATATTTAATGTTGATTCGAATTCCGTTACCAGAAGAAACAAAAAATTGAAGAATGTAAAGTAGGTCTTTTGACACTGTGTGTCCGGTCTCAGAGACACGTCTCGGCGATTCGTCGCAGGGTAGTTTCTCTCACTTGGAGATCGTTTTCGGAGGCACAAAGCAGATAATGTGATATGTCATTGCATTGCACCGTGAATATGAATTGATGCAACGGTTCGTCATGGGCATGGCTAACCAATAACAATATCCGACAGGAGGAATCCAATTTTCCTTTATTTTTGGTCGTGACGGCTTCTGAGGAACGAGGAAGACATTTCAGATTTTTTGTTCAATACTACAAGATAACAATTGCTTAGTATTATATTTATCCTATATATTATTTATTGGTGTTCTTACAACCTCTACCATGGTTATGAGGGGAAAATTTGCCGTCATAGTTATCGCTTTATTTTGTTTTAGGAAGCTCTTGCATGTCAAGTTCAAAGTGTTGTGCAATGAATAAGTTAATTATTCTTCTGTAAAAGCTTGCTGTGAGATTCACAAAATGTACGTTGCTTGGTGGAATGCCTATTTCTGTGTAAATTTATGTGTCTGCGATGTCGTGTGTGTGTGTGTGTTTACGTTGGTATTCAGACCGTCATCTTACACCAGTGCATTCCAAGATACAACATTGATTTACCTTACGCGAACCCAAAACTTAGGGATGTCAACTGAGCTCACAATAATCGTAGCAGAAAGGATATTGAAAAATACATAATTGATTTGAATATAATTGTATATTAATAACTGTATATTTCATAAAAATCTAATGTAGTGAACAACTGATTCTTAATAGTCGTACATACTCTGTAAACTTGTTTCCTAACTAGTTTGAGAAGAAACAGAGTGTACTCCATAGTTGGCAAACTTTGTAAAGCAAAGTTTTGCGTCTTCTCAACTTTCCAAGAATGATACTTTATCAAACGTTTCACCAACATCCTCCAAACTCAGCCCCTTCAAGACGTTGTCAGAAGCTCCAAGATCCTAACGCCTTCTTCTTTATGCATCCCAAAACTTCCTTTTTACAATGTGTGGAATTCTTCAGAAATATCTATTAATGATATTAGTGTTGCAATATGCATATTTATATAACTTTCAACGCTCTTCTATTTATAATGTATTGTTGTTATACTATACTAGCCTGTACCTCTTTAATTATATTATACTAGCCGGTACCGCACGTAATTTCGAAGAAATGTACCAGCGCACTGTTTGTAATTGTTACAATTACTAGCAAACTTAGTCCCATTGTTTTTTTCATGTATGTAAATATTATTTTCACCAAGTTTTTGAAACCAGATTATTGAATGCATCACATGAAATGAAAGTGTGAAATATTTCATCGTATACTTGTTGTTTTGCATGGGAGTGCGTCAGATAAATGTGGGGATACTATTATTAAATGTTTGAGCATCTCTCGGTTACTTTATAATGACGTAAAATTTTAATTACGAAAGAATTAATTTTTTACTGGGGATTTGATTAAAAATAATGAAAACTAAAGCGAGTTCTTTTTAAAAAATTTAATAATTTTATTGGAATCGTCAGGGACAATATTCAATATTCTTAGTAAGATTTAAATAATATAATAAATATTAATTCTCAAAATTAATATATCTATCCTTTGGGAAAATAAATACTTTATTCTACTAAGTTTACTTAACTTACGGATTACACAGAAATATATCAAGTAAGTCTAACCCATCCGCAAATGCCTTTCACCCATTCCAAAACTCACCCTTCCCTTTCGACGCGCACAAAATCCCAGTTTCCATCATCTGCTTATCTACTCCAAGCAGACACTCCCTCGCAAACACCCCCGCAACAGTTGTAAAATTCTTAATGCGCTGTTTACATCCCTTTAGTTGTAGGATTACGCTCATTTTACAACAATTTCCACCCTTAATTATATTCGTGTTCGTGAACGTTGCTCATAACACAAACACGATTCCCCGGGTGATATTTTCCCGAATTAACGATCATTTCTTAAAGGCAATTTAAAGATTGAAATCCTCTATTTTACGCCTTGGTCGTTAAATGGAGTTGTAAAATTCCCCACAAGATAGAGCGTGTGCTGTCTAATTGGATTTGTATGCCGCGAATTGTATGCTGAGTTGCTGATGTAAATACAGTCATAATGTGGAGGTAAACATCGTTACCAGGAGTTATCAGAATTTATACTAAGTGGAGTTATCAGAATTTATAGCAACGTGTAGAAGGAATATGATCTCACTTATTATATTTATGTGGTAAGTTCTCGGTTCAAGTTTTGTAATTATACATTAATGTATATTAATTGTTTTTAACCACAAATCTGTTGGTATCCTGTAAACATGACACGTAGATAACTACTTATATGCTTATCTTAGGAGAGTGTTGAAATGTTAAATCCGCTTCTGACTTAGGACCCTCGTTCGGAATTGATGGGATGGTCCCTTGCTTGCTTCCGGAGAGTAAACAACACAGGTCTGCAAGTAAAAAACTGCGTAATTTTTTTAATACATTTTCTTATAGATTTCATCTAGGTAAAAACGAAAAAAATACAAAAACATTTCCATCGCGTCAATTCTTTTGTTATTTTCAAATCTTTGTTTGTATTTAGCGTAAATACTGTAATTAACTTACAATTTAGTATTATTTTTTATTGAAATAATTACCCTAAATCTTAAGACTTCATGGTCTTAAAACTAATGTTGAGCATGTTTCGACTTGTTACCTGGGGTACTAGGAATAAATATAAACAACCTCCTGTTGGATTAGATCATGCTTCAACAAGCTAAATAAGTGCAGTATCTCGCTGACCATCTAATGCCACTCCCAGCTTATATCCAGTATTCGAAAGCTACTGTGCTTGTGTTTTTCTTTCTGGAATATGGCTCATAGCTTGTGTAATTTCTCCCGACAGCTTTTGTTATGTTTGTGGTGAATACACAGTGAAAAGTCAACAAAGAAACATAAGTGAGTTTGTGAAGAAAGTTTATTTTGCTTATTTCAAATTTAAACTTGGAGATCAATACAAAGCATTGGTTCTACATGAGGCTGAAGATGCGAGGAAGATCTTCGTTTGTGGTTTAAGAGGAAGAAAAACCCATTTCGTTTTGACATTCCTATGACATGGTTTAAACAGAAAAGTCACACAAACGGTAGATATGTGAAATGATTTAATACATAAAACGTTTGGTACATGTGAAATGATTTAATACAAAAATACGGAAAATATCTTGCCCTCAGTGTCCCATAGCTCTGAAATACCAGTTCCACAGTCACCTTCTAATTTAGATAACATCCTTAGTGATTCGGTGGAATCAGACACATTAGCTTCCCAGGACGAATCTAGCTCAGATTTTCCTGTTGACGAGGGATCTCAACTTTTTTCTCAGAGTGAGCTCTACGACATATTAAGAGGCTTAAATCTTTCAAAAGATGCAGTCAAATTGCTAGGATCAAGGCTAGAAAACACAAATATCACCTAGGATCTCATTTTCGTGAAACAGGCATCGAGAGAGAGAGAGAGAGAGAATTTACACAGTTTTTCTCCAAAGAGGGAAATCTGGTTTATTGTAATGATGTTCACGGGCTCATGAAGTGCTTTGAAATATAATATGGTTCATCGGAATGGCGCATATTAAAAAACTAGGCTCAAAGCAGTCTTGCTACATAATGGAGATGTATTTACATCTCTTCCTCTTGGACACACGGTTCATATGGGAGAGAACTATAATGACTTGGCTGCGATTCTGAAGAAAAGTGAAATATCAAGAGTATCAATGGATGGTTTGTGGAGTTTTATAAATACTAACCATTTTGTTGGGCAGGAAGGTTATACAAAATATCCTTGCTTTCTTTGTTTATGGGATAGTAGAGCCAGACAGCAGCACTGGACAAAAGCTGACTGGCCACCATAAGACACTTTAACCCAGGCGAGAAAAAACTGATCAATACGACCTTGACCCGCCAGAAAAAAAGTTTTATCATCACCTCTTCATATTAAATTTGGGATTATAAAGCAGTTTGTCAAATCACTGCCAACAGATGGGGTTTGTTTCAGATATCTGTGTTCCAAGTTCCCAGAAACTTTCTGAAGCCAAGTTTTCATTGGCCTCGACATAAGAAAACTTTTATCTGTTTCGAATCGATGGGAAGAAAGGAAAAAGAAGTGTGGGACAAGAGTGTAGTGCACACGTTTTTAGGGGGTACTAAGTACCCTGACAACAAAACCATTGTACAACGAATGCTGGAAGCGTATGAAGCTCAGGGATGCAAAATGAGCTTAAAAGTTCATTTCTGACCTCCCATATTGGCTATTTTCATGAAAGTATGGGAGCTTACAGTGAAAGACAGAATGAAATATTTCACCAGGATGCCGTGAAAAAAAAACGTTACCAAGGAAGATGGGTTAGTTGACTACTGTTGGATGCTTAATCGAGAAACTAGAGAAGGAAATCGGAAAAGAGTTCGGATAAGCATCAAAGAGAAGAAGAAAAATATCACAAGAAAAAAAACAGTAGTCCTACAATTGTGTATAAATATCAGCAATACTTTTTGATTTGTTGTAAGAAAATTTAACAGCTTTAGTTCACTGTAATAAATATGAATTTTCATAAAAATTTGTTTTTATTTTGTTGAACTACACATGATGGGATGTTATGGAAGTCATTCTTAGCATTGCGACCTTTAAAACACATAAATATCCCATGCAGCTGGAAATTTTGTTTTGCAGACCTGTGTAATTTTATTGTGCTCCACGTGACCGAACGCAGGGGTTTGTAACTGCCTTTTGACAATAAAATTTATTTATTTATGTCTATGTAAATTTCAATTTATTGCGTTACTCATCACACATACTACCCATTGACTTTCATGGAGTATAAAAATATGTATTTCAAAAAGTTGTTGGGATGAAGTCTTAAAGTAGTTATGAAACTGTAAATTACTTATGATGCTATCTTCACCACATTGTATTGTAAATAACATTTGAGGTTAATGATCATCGTAGAATCATTCTCTTTTCCCTGGGAAATTTTAAACAATTTTGGTTTTTTACTCTTCTAGGTACGTTTCAAGGAATTGATATATGGCACAGCTGGCCATCACTATATCAGATAATTTATTTAAATATTTACATTGTTAAACGGAATGAAAATATTAAGAAAACATTCCAGCGATAAAATTCATGATTTATAGCAATAATATATTACGAAATCTATTCGTACAACAAACCAGGGGACTTACATCTAGTAAGTACGTGTTTTGAGAACACGGGGCCCCGAGATGAGTCTGGCATTACTTCCACTTACTTGTGCCTGTCTCCTTCCTTTCTCTTTCCTGACCTTCCTTAGTCACCTATTGTTCTTTTCGATCCCGACGCTATTAGGGCTAGGGTATCTTTCTTTTTCTTCATTTTTTTTATTTTTGTAATTATTTGTGTAATGTTTTGAGATATATTGATATTTGAGTTTTGAGTTGTAATTCAGAAGGGTTTTTAGGGCTCGTGACCTAGATGTCGACGAGCCGTAAATCCCCACAAAACAAAACTAATTCAAGAAATACACCAGATCGCGAGCACACAAAGTTAGTGTTCTAGTATAAAAATTGACTATTTGAACGACCCATATTTGGCTGATATGACTCTGTGACTGATATTACCATAAACTGCGGCAGTATTTTGACCGTGCAAACGTAGCATGAAAAGTTCGACAAAATTGTAACTGTATTAATATAAATTGAATTTTATTTCTAAATTAAAAATAAAGTGACACCTTCTAACTTACTGGGATTATTCACAAATATTTTTTTTTCGTGAATGGTTCCTCAAACCACGAATCTACAGAAAGAAATTTATAATCACAAGATTTTACTATCCACGATTTTGCCATTTTATTATCATTATGTTACTTATCATATCCCAGAAAATATTTTAATAAATATCACTCCCGTCTTCAAGACTGTTCTTCAAGACGCCTTCGAGATGCACGAAAAATGAGGTGTAACCCTACGAGCTAACCACGTGAGTATTCTTCTTCTTTGAACCTCTCTATACCTCCAGGTCTCTATTACTCCAATAATTGAAAGAGGGGAGAGTAAAAATTTAATTGAGATAAAACTAAACACATGGTCATTAGAAAGTATACGTTACTGTTTCTAGCGTAACTGTAGGTGATGCGAACCGTTGGTTCGAACAAAACGTGAATGGTAAATGTTTACGAATAAATAAAACGTTCTTCATTTCATTATCCTGCTTAGAAATCATTATCATCGTAACTATATCATCGTACAAAGAGATACATCGGTAAAAAAATCCTTACTCGTCGCGTCACCTTTGCCATCTATTGCAAAGGAAATACTTAGTTACTAAAACTCATGTCCAGTTATCGAGTAGTATATATATATATATATATATATATATC